>OX155952.1:24332302-24576438 GCA_944548615.1 Micropterix aruncella | reverse complement strand
TACACTTGATGTTTTACGCCCTGTTTTTGAAAATCGCATTATCAGCCGCAGAGCTGATGTCGTTTGGCCACCTCGGAGCTGCGATTTGACACCGTTGGACTACTTTTTGTGGGGTGCCGTCAAAGATAAGTGTTTCGCCGACAAATCAGAGACAATTGACGCTTTAAAGGACAATATTCGTGAAGCCATTGGTGAAAATACAGCTGCACACAATCGATAATGTACTTAAAAATTGGACCCATCGTGTAGGCTACTGCATGGCCAGCCGAGGCAGCCATTTGAATGAAATTATTTTCCATCATTAACCGGAGGGATTGTACTTTCAAATAAAAAAAGAAATTTGAAAAAATATTCAGTAGTTTTTTTTTTTATAGCATTTTCAAAAAAAAAAGTTATTTGGCGGACCCTTTAGATGGGACGCCGGGGGGTACGGGCCGCCTCACCCATTGCTTTTTCCCGTCCGTCGCAGTGCGGATGGCAAATTCGTTTCTGCGGTGTTGACCACCATACCACGCAGCTGGTTGGGGGCTACGGAGAGTTCAGAGCCAAACTATTTGACTTCTTTGGACTTGCCGATGACCCCGGTTCGCCTGTGGGTATGGTCGCCAAACTGCGGAACACGTAATTTGGTTTTGCCCAATTCTAGCGGCTGCACGGGAGAAATTGATGGATGGAGTGGGCGCGTGCGTTGGGCGTTCTCCGATTTGGTACCCGGATTTGGTCAGTTGTAGGAGCTGCTTCCAGACGTTTGGCGAGTTTGTGGAGCACTGGGTGGCTTCTTGGGAAAGCATGAGGCTTCGTGATACCCCCCAGGGGGTACCCTCTTCCTTGGTGGCGTGATTCGGCGGCTACTTCCAGCCCGAAGTGCCCGTCTTTGTGTCCGTCTCTTTACCGCCCCGAGGGGCGTTTCGTTCTTTGCAGGATCCAGGGATTCCTCCCCCCCGTGGCTGCTCCGAGACCTGCCCACGGACAGTGCGCCTTCACCTTCATTGTTCTAGAGCGTCCTCTACCCCGCTTACCGGCTCCTAAATTTATGCTATTGTTGTTTTTCTTTTTTTTCTTCGGTAAATTTTGTAATATTTTGTAAATTTTTATTTTGTTTTGTAAATACCTTTTATTTTTCTAATAAATGGGTTCTCGGGGCGGTACGGGGGGGGGGGTGGTTTACCCTATTTCACCCCCTGCGCGTCTTACCCTTCTGGTACGCGCAGGGTTGTCGTAGCACGACATCCCGGGCAGACAAGACGACCCTTGTCGTTATAACTGCCCGGGCGGTGGGCGGGGTTTGCTGCCCTCACCTATCGCCTTGAAACTCTTAACCTGTTAGTCAGAATGCACAATATGATAAGGCTCGCATGAGGCTCGCGTTTCATGCATGGAGGCAGCCGGATGGGTGTTGACCTGTGAGTGTGACGACCGACCCTGAACAAATGGGTCTCCGTGGCCAACTCAGCAAGGGCCCATGTAAAACATTTGCGTTGACCAAATTCACCAACACTGAAAATTACCATGAATAATTTAAATTATAGTTTTAAAGCCGCATCACCTGGCCATTCGTGTAATCGTATCGCTAAACGATCGCAGATTCAATGGGAATTATAAAATAAAGTATGTTAATTACTAATCCTAAAAGCATCAACGTTCGTGTCAACCATTATTAGGTGATATACGCAACAATATATTGATATAAAACCCATTATTGCTTTTCTATTTTAATTATTTCATTAATTATTTAGAATGTTTAGGCTGGATTAGGTGGAAGTAAGTCCTAATTGATATGTAATTAACGCTGTGTAAATTGAGTACTATTGTGGGCATATGTGCTTTATATTATTATGTATATCAGTACCTGAGTTTCGATGCAGAAAGTATTCGATGAAGAAAAATACTACTTTCTAGAGCCACGGATTTAATACGATATAGACTAAAAGTCAGGCAATTTGATACTCTAACGAAAATGGCATGATCATATAAAGGTTATTGATTGCAAGCCTGCATTAATGGAAAGGCATAATGTGAAGAAGATAAGGAAAAATCCAGTAGGCTTTATAATTAGATATCTCCACCAATTAGCGGTCCATATCACCGCTCTATTTTTTACCTGCTAGACGGAAAGAGATAGCGAATATCAACGAAGGCTGGTACTTGTAAACTCTCCGTATACACAACGTGTATTCGTATAGGGTTATGTCTATAAAACTGAATATTTTAAATATGTATTTATTGTGAAATCCTAATTTGACGACGCTTAGTAAAACCTCACCTCTTGTCTTTCCTTGTGGTCCTCCTCTAGCAATGATTTCTCCGCCGTCTTCTCGTTTCCAAACGACCTTTGGCCTAGGATATCCTCTTGCTTTGCAGACCAGTTTAGCAGATCCACCTTCAGGAACCATCATATCACCTGAAGTCTCTTCATAGACGATATCTGGAGGGATGACTACTTCCAGAAACGCCGTCTGTTAAATAAAAATAAAACGATATTTATATCACAGACGAGCATATCGACAAGCGGGCACATGGATATAAAGTTACAATAGCAGCTAACCTGACTCTTCATAGGATCAGTATTGACCTGACACATGTACTGTCCTCGATCTTCTCTTCTCACATCTCTAATATTTAGAGTCCAAGTATTGAAATCGCTGTGAGTCACGCTTAGTCGATGATTATTCGTGATGACATTTTCGTGTATAGCTAGAATCGCCTTAGTATCAGCTTTTATCCATGCCACCTGCGAAAAATAATGAATAATTATGAGAAGTTTTGTAGTGTTGATTTTAGTATTAAATTTTAAAGTGTTTGTGGGAAGATTACATATTGCAATAAGTATGTTTATGAAATATTAATGGACTAAACAAGATGGAAATGAAAAGGATGAATAACGCCAACTAAAATACAATAGTAACCTTGAAAGTACTATCTTGTATATCTTACAAAACAAAACAAAAATGTAAGATGCAGTAATATTCTTTTAAACCTTTTTTATGCATTTAAGTTTTTTTCAATGCATAAAAGATATTTTTTGGTATTTATAGTCAACTGTTATAAACAAAGTAGTCTCTTTGATCATATAATGTGATTTAAACTACTCGTCTTATTCGTATACCAGTAGGTAGATATATTATGGACTGTGTTTATGGATTGAGTAGGTATACCTACCCAAATATGCGATGAATGCAATTAAAGACCTAGTGTTTTAATGACCTTTCGTGCATTACAGATAAGAAACAAATATCTACCCAAAAACATTCGCGTATGGCATAGACGAAATTATATAGGTGGTAAATAACCAATTAAACAACTATTTCTGACTAACAAATACCTAATCGCATGCAGCAGATAGAAAAGTATTTACTTAACAGATTTATTATTATAGAAAGATTTACTTAACAGATTTATTATTAAACAATAAGACAGAGAAGCTACTAATAATTTCTTTCATAACGAGGTTCTAAAAGCGACGATAAATTAATTGAACTCTAGACAGACTAGTCTCAGATTTAACTGTGACACAGATAATAAAAATACAAAATAGTTTTAAGCCTATGACGCTAAGACAGAGAAAGGTGTGATTGATACATCTAAAACTACAGATATGATATCCTGATGAGTCAGTTGAATATTTTTTTTAAAATACTGCAGACTATTAAGCGTATAAAAAAACTAAATAAATAGTAATTTAGAAATATTGACTTTAGCATGTCCCTGACGCAATTAGATTATTTAAAGATTATTTGGAATAAACGAATTTCATTTGAAATAGTATTCATAAATACAACGAATGCTTTCGACACGTTAAATAACACGTTAAAATATATACTTTAGGGATTCAAAATATCATCTGGACCAAATACTCCTCCAGACTTCGGTGACACTGTGTATCATAGTACATACGAGACTGTTCGTACCTTCTTCAAAAAAATACACACTGCTGCATTAGATTATGTTGCATGTTGAAACCGTGTGTCCATGTGAGCCCTTATTATTACTAACTCAAATGTATTCGGCTAAATTAGTGTGCAGGGGACTACATATGTTTTACCTCATTTATAAAGAGTCTATCCGCCTCCCATCCTATTTATATAGAGCCGATAACATGCTTCAATTCATACACCAACATGGGTTCACAATCACAAAATAGCACCAAACTCTCAATTCCCAAATATGTTCCAACAATCAAACCAATCCATCCTCGTAAATAGTATACGTCTATATAATGACCTTCCAGTGAATATAAAGAAAGCAAACTCACTGGAAGCCTATAAAAGGACCAGCGATACATATTTGTTTGATACTTCGAATTGCTGAATTAGATCTCTACAATTTCAATACATTTGGTAGTACCGATACTAAGTTATATTTTTGTTGTAAATGTGTTTTAATATATTCGTACAGTAAATCTGAGTGTCTTCCTTTACAAAGTTCCTTAATTTTCATCAATTTAGAGTTTCCAGGATTTTTCAAATCTTTTTTTAATAGTCCTAACTAAAGTTTGGTAATTTGCATTTATTTTATAAAACTAAGTCATTAACTACCTAGTTTGGAAATTGATCTAAATTATGTAATGAAGATTAGATATACATTATGTATTTCAATTTTAATGGCAAAAATATGATCTGTAATTTTATTCATATATGTATTATATAAATAAATAAAAATAGGGTAGAGTAATTAAAAGGACTGGTTATTAAAAATAATATAAAAATGTAGCTGTTCATTAAATTATATCCCAAAATTTAAATTAGGTAGAAGTTAAATACCTTAATTTTAATTACAAAATTATGTATAAATGTTTTTGTTCTTTTATCCATAGGTGTAATTAAAAAATAATAATAATGAAGTAGAGTAATTGAAAGGATTAATTATTCAAAATAATATACGTTGAAGGTAATCTCAAATAATAACCTTTAGAACACAACAGCTGTACTAAGGGGCCAATGTTTTTTGTAGTGCTATTTTACCAGCAAAATAAATACATCTCCAAAGAGAAAAAAATAAACTGACCAAGTTAAGTGCACTTCTTGCGGGCGAAATTAAAACATGAAACACAGCGCTCGCCTGCATTCTAATAATATGGTAGCCGGAGGGCGCAGTCTATGAAATTCGCTCAAAGGGTCCATACCCATTGCCGGAGCGAAGAGAGATACTTAAGAGCTGAGCGGAATTTTTAATTACACTTTTATTTCGCCTGGCGAACGGACGTTGAAGGCATTTAGCGCCGGGCTAACGCCCGCCCGCGCTGGAATTATGAAAACGCCGCGTTTCCGCAACACGCCAGTATCTGATGCGAACGCGGGCTCTCGAAGTTTACATCTTCACTCAGCGAATCGCAATGAAATTTGTAACATTCCGTTGCGCTCAGTTGTAGATAGAAGTTGAATGGTTAGCGAAGTTGAATCATCGCCCATCTCTACTTAATCGCACACCTCTACCCAGAAATCGTGCCTAATGGTGCCTAAGGAGCCAAGTCATATTGTCCAATATATAAATACGAGTTTTAATTTACTGGCAACGCTGAAGTAGGTGCAATTTTAAAAATAATTTGTAAAAAAAGTAGTATTAAAAATATATACTTTTTAAAATTCGAAAACCTAACTTTTCAAAAAACTTTGAGAAACCTTTATCACGCTGCGCCATTTAGCAGTAAGTAAAATATTGCGAATAAACAATATTCGCTATATTATACTTACAGCTCGATCAAGCAGCGGCATCAAAAAAAAATAATTTATAAGACTTTAAAAAAAAGGTTTTTGTGTTTTTTTTTTTTTTTGAGGTACAAACATTATGTACAACTCCACTACTCCAAATTCAGATCTTCCAAGTTATTATATTAGTACATAAAACTAAACGTGTATTTATTATTAAAATATTTTATGGAAATCGTCGAAAACGCAGAATCTCCAATTTCAATAATCTCTAATATCATTGAATGAAATTTCATCTAAACATTAATCTTATGCATTTTCTTAAATCATGTAGAACGCCTACAAATACAAAAATAAGCTTATTTTAAGCTCAAGCCTTAAACAGCATTTAAGTTTTGAGATTAGAGGTTGTGCATATCTGAGGATACGCATAGAGCATTTTAATAATGAGACATTGCGGTTTAATTGAAGTTCATCGAATATGCACAATCTCCAACGATGCGACTTAGTGCTGATGCACTTAATGCACTTATTCGTATGATGCAGATCTTCTAATGAGGATCTGTTTCGTAAAAATATCTAACTTCTTTTTATAAGTACGATTCGAGTATAGGTATGCATGTTGGAGATTATGCATTTTCTGACTTAGACATTTGGACTTCTGCAACCTATAGGGTAATATACAAACGGTGAAAGAATTCCTGGGTCATCGAAACTTCATACACCCAAAAATAAGATTCAACTATTAAGTAGAAAATTACGGTTATTTGCCATTTTTTGATGTCAAAGCTACGTAGAGAAGCGACAATAATCTCGGACATACAGTATATGGGAAGCTTACGCATATGGACAGATAATCGCGTGCCAGCTTACACCATCATCCCCAACATCTACGTTCGGTGTAGATGTCGCTCGTGAATCGAGCACGCGATTTATGCGACGCTGATCATGTTCCGCAGGAGATGTAACATGTCAATGATGTCCTTAGGAAAAATGGTTACGGAAAATATCACGAGACACGCTCACAAACCAATACATACGAAACTCAGAAACCCAACAGATCACGAGCATTATTATCATAGGTCAAGGGCGTGACAGATTGAATAAGTGATATGCTAAATAAATTCGATATAAAAACGATCTTCAAACCGACCCGAACTAAATCCCGATCTCAGAGGCCTGTGAAGGATGTAAATACCGCTGCAAACTTCGGGTGTGTATAAAATCGAATACAGCTGTAGTTTAGCCCACTTTGAACTGACGAAACGGCCCATAGCAACTCGACTGATGGAACACATCAACGAGGTTAAAAACATTCAGTTAGAAAAATGGGCGATATGCGAACACATATTGGATAGCGGAAGTAACCACTAGGTGCAATTTCGAAATCCTATTGTGCTATCCAAAGACGAATTTTATTTTCCTCGCATGAACTGGGAATCCATTAAAATAAGAAGAACCCCGAACTTCAATAGACACGACAGTTACAAATTCTCTACTATGTCGAACCCTATTATTAAAATGTTTTCAATGGCTATCGCCGAGCGCAAAGACGTAACATATGATAAAGTGTTGTGTGCACGGCGGAATTTCAAAATTCGCGCGGGATGAACCCGTCGCTCCACCACCGTTATAATTTGCGAAGTAACAGCAGCAGTTTTTCGCCTACCCGCAAACAACTAATGACGATTGACAGTACTTTAGTCTTCCCTGGACGACGGCGGTTGCAATATCGCCGAAACGTTGGGTGTTACAAACTTTACGCGGTAAATTCATTTTATCCTATTTATAATGCCGCGTTAGTCTCCTAATCATATTAATTTTCATAACTTCAACCCGCGTTGAATGTTCAGTTTTTTGAAAGATTACATAATTATTTGTAAATAATCCATGCAGTCTTAACACCTGGCTGAATACTATATTTTGTAGAACCTTGCCCGCCTACCCACCTTGTGAAAGTACTTTTATCCCACGTAAATGTTTGCCATGATAACACCTGGGCATTAACAAGGGCTTCTTCTACCATTCCAAAGGCAAATCTGTGTTTTTCATTTTTTTATGGAACAAAAGACCTTGTGATTAGTAGGAGGGGGAGTCGGAGCACACACCTGTCATGTTAGTTTCGTCTAACATGACAGATGTAAAATAGGGTTACATTAGGATGCTCTTTGTCGCCCCTATGATATTATGCGACACACCTTCGCTGAACGGTTATAGATGTGATAATGGACAAGAATAATTCTTTCACAATAACCCATTTCTAGCAAATCTAATATTTTTTAAAATTTATTATCAGTTATTGATAACTATAAATATACATACAAAAAAGCTCCCTCCCAATATTAAAAACAAAGAAGATAATATCTCCATTTCAGGTATATTTGACCCTTCGAATGTGAGGCGACCAGCTCGGGTTGCCTACGGCAAAATGTATACGAAATGTATATAAATTTATATAAATGTAAATGTGCGCCGCTCTATAGTAATCCGCTCTATAGTAATAGTATAGCTCTATAGTAAACCCGCTCTATGTAAATGTAAATGTGTGTGTAAATATAAATTTATATACATTTTGCCGTAAGGCAACCCGAGCTAATCGCCATTCATTCGAAGGGTTGAAAAAGTATTTTATATGTATATTTGAAAATTACCCTGTAATCCTAAACGTCCTCTATCCCATCTAATCCTCTGCTGGCCTTTGTTTAATGCGGATTTTTTAGGCGTTTTTGCTATATAATTTTGTTTTAATTACTAGGTTGTTCTGATTCTTTTATTCTCTAGTATTATGTTAAATTATTTTACCACCAAGAAGGTTGTCTGTAAGCAATTAAATTTTTATTTAATGAATCCGCCTTTCGTAGATCTGCATGGGCAAAAATAAATATTCATTCATGAATTTCTTTATTCATATTTGTCTATAATACTATGAAAATTAATTTACTTTCCTTCAGCTTACACTTCTTGTGTATATATTAGCTATGAAACTGAAGTAATTATAATTAATTTAATTTGAATTTCCTAAGTATCAACTCGTATCAACTCAATAAATAAATATCTATGCATATTTTAATTCGATTTAATATATATTTTTTAATTCGATTATATTTAAAATTATATTCTAATCATATTTTATTTGTAATTTCACCCTCTGATTATTTTTATCGGATTATTTAGCTATATATCGGAATATTATTTCCCGTCCATAACTATAATTTAATGACATTCATTTATTAATTTATTTTATTGTTTTTTGTTATAATGGATATTTCTATATATTATTCGCAGAGTGACATATACTGAGAGACGCATTAACTTATTATGAGTAGCATTTTTTAAATATTATTATGTTTGGATATAATGGTTTAAGTTTTCATTAATGAACATTAATTTTCTGATCATTGTGCATGTCGCCCTATCTGATGACGCCTTTCCGTTTACTTTTAAATACCTAACTTACTTTTTAAATTATGTAACTTGACGTATGCACAAGCCATTTTCTACTTGGTACGCTTGCCTTGGTATGGGCGTATGCCTATTTAGGAGGCGTTGATTTCAAGAAATACTCGTCTGCTGTACTCTTTATTTTGCTACTGTTTACAATGAAGCCTCTAATAGTGGTAATGTAATAATGTACTGCATTTAATATTATTTTGCTTTTCTTTAAATACATAATTAAATAAAACTGGGAGAGTAAGCCCCGGCGCGCACTTGCTGCCTGGGCCGCGCGGCCAAGTGCGCGCAGTCGACGGCGATTCCATACAATTAGTATTATCTCGTTGGCCGCCGCAGCCTGGCCTGGTCGCAAGTGCGCGCCGGGGCTAAAACTAAAACTTTCCTGAAACATCCTGGATTTTGTAATATATTAGATTTCCATCAGACTTTTCGTTTTCTAACTACGGGATATATACTACAGAGATATGTGTAGAGCCTACTATGCAGTGATTGGTGCAGTTAGTGATCCGTGCCAGGTACATCTCATAACGACTATATTATAGAAATACACACCCTGGCCGTGGCGGAGTCGCCACTCACCCTGTAACCACCCAGGTTGTTGACGATGCAGGTGAAGGCAGCGTCGCGGCCTTGGGCTACAGTCACGTTGTCCAGAGGCAATACGAAATCCGGCTCAAACCCGTGCGCTATAAAGAGAGAAAACAGTGTGTCGTTACAACCAATAGAAACCGCGCATCACAAAGGGCACAACTCGAAAAACATAAATTCTCAAAGAGAGCCATTTAATTTTAGTATAATTTAAAATCACAGTTCTGATGTAGCTTTTAGAGATAAAGAGTTTTCTATAAATTGTACGCTATATATGCTTTCTTGGATATTGCTTTTCTCTCTAACATCCCATGAAAAACTTCCCAAATTTTACTATTCCGAGCAAATGGGTTATTTTTGAATTATACATTTATAAAACGAGATGCGTCACACTACAGCTGAAAAATATGTCATATTAATTGTGTTACATTTGCAGATCATAGAGAATATAATAAAATATCTTTGTAACATTTAAAAAGAAAAATAGATATTTTCGAGTTTTGGTATAATTTAAAATCACAGGTTCTGATGTAGCTTTTAGAGATTAAGAGTTTCTATAAAATCTTGCTATGTATATTGCTTTTCTCTCTAATATAACATAAAAAAGTTTTAAAAAACCCCCCGAAATATAGTATTCGACACAAATGGGTTATCTTTGAATTACACATTTATAAAACGACGAGAATATAATAAAATGCCTTTGTAACATTTAAAACAATATATATATATATATATATATATATATATATATATATATATATATATATATATATATATATATATATATATATATATATATATATATATATATATATATATATATATATATATATATATATATATATATATATATATATATATATATATATATATATATATATATATATATTTTTTTTTTTTTGAATTGTGTAATTTTTTAAAGCGAAGATGCGATGCTAGGTGATACGCGACCAGACCGGCGGGAAATAGAGGAACTTTTCAAAGATTTCGATGGTTTTAAAATAGAAGTAATCGTAGAATATAAAACGCTTAATTTTACCTAACCTTTATATTGAGCAAGATATTAAAATAAAAATAGGAATTTGCCAAATTGAAAATAAATATAAATATTTTTTAAATTTTATTTGTTTTAAGTGAATGCGACTAAATATTATTATTATTGTGATTTGATATTTTTAAATGATATTTTAATTTAAATTTTAATCGTTTAAATTACACTAATTTTATTTGTTATTCTTTTAATTTAAGGTATTTCTCATGCTTTCAATTATTATTATTATTTTAGTATGTTTCTACAATCTGTAAAGATTTTTGAAAAATAAACAACTTGAACTTGAACTTGAACTATTTAAAAAATACTGTAAGTCTCTGCTTCTACAGTTTTAAAATCAATACTATTCAGTGGCGGCCTAACCGCCCTACCCATACGAACATACTTTATACGTCCGCCATATTATGGACACAAAACGTAACCCGTACTTTCAAAGAAAAAAAAAACGAAATCCAAAACGCGTACATGATACCTCATTGTTCCTAAGATTCTAAATACTAAAAAGGGTCATAAAGGGGTCTATTGTGAAAAAGAGTTCTATTATATTGTAAACAAGTATTGTCATTAAGTCTAATTAAAAAACCCAGTTCAGTCCAAGTCTAAATACTTTTCGAATGATAACCTAAAGGTAAGGGCGGTTAATATAGCGTTAATTACAAAACCTGATTTTAAATCATTGATCATTACCGCCATCTTCTTTTACTCTCCGCTTCCGGCTTTGATGCCGCCATTTCCGCTGTCCACCTGCTGGCAGAGTTGGACACTCAAACCGCGCGAAATTCAAAATTATTGATCCACCACTACAGTATCATACATTAAAGAAGATGTCTTCGCCTGTTAGCGGGAGTGAGGTTCTACAATAATTGCCCCTTCCTAATAAAAAATCTCTGCTGGTGTCCATGGTAAAAAATAAATAATATGACCACCTCATTTTCAAACCCTGGGAACGCTTATGGTCACCAACCTATCTGATAATACAAGTCCAAAACACATTAAAAGGTGTTAGTGTGCGTGCCAAACATATTATATCTGATCTGATCGTGAGGTGAATGAAAACAAAAGGAGTTCGAGTGCAGGCCGGTCGGGATGTCGAACGCTCCCGGAAATGCCACGCAATCCCACGCGGATTTTTGCGGTAGGGCACCGAGTGTTGCCAGAATTGTGGTTTTGCGTTTGGCCGGAGCCTTGGCGGGCATTTAAATTTCAAAATTTTAGGGCGGTTTTGTATCAATGATTTAAAATCAGGTAATTTTCATTAACAGTTGTTTGACATTTACATTGTTTGTTTATTTTTTTGTCGGAAGCAGCATACTCAGCACCATGATTACAAATTTAAAGTATCGTTCGTGCAATCTACTTGTTTGTTTTTTGTCTCACCAAAAGATCAGTTTCATCAATTGCCATTTGTGGATTCGTTGTGCTCGTTGTCTTAGAAATAGGAGAGAATAGTATGTAAACAGTATTGTTGACTCTCAGTGCTCTAGGATACACAATGTTTTTCTTTTTGGTTTCTGGCGCAAAAATATAGATAGATGACGGTTTTCCCACTCGCAAACAGGCGCCTTTATAATTGGCCGTGCGTCAAGCATGGATTTTCCAAATTTATTTCACAGTCAGTGATTGTCCTTGCGATTTGTTGACCGTCATCGCGAATGTAAGTCGTACGGGAAACTGCAGTCGTTTAAAATCAAATGGCAAGTCGGTTGTAATCATTGGTATTCGTGGAATGAATCCATCTTCTTCCTTGTACTTTCCTTTCAGAAGCCCCGCGTCGATAACGTTTGGCATTAATTTCTTCACAGCCTGCCGTGTTCCGTTGCACAATCGTGGTTGATTCAAATTGCGAAGCATGATGTCCACTGCACTAACTTTGAGTCGGAGATTATGCGGCGGCATTCCTGGTAGGTCCAACGAATTCAGTAACTCAGTCGGATACTTGGCAACATCATCTTGATTTGTTATTGAGTCAACCGATTTGTACGCCATCGTTTCGTCTGCAATTTTGCTTTGAATTGTAAAATTCAGTGAGTCGATATCGATATTTTTTGCCGTCAAAATCGCACGTTCTTCCAACCATCCATGATTCAGATAGTTTTGAACACTTTTTCAATCAATTCTTACTTCGATTTGGTGAAATTGCATAAATTCTCTGGGAAATTGATGTGGCGACTGACGATGTCGCGAACGTTTCCATTTCCAATGTCCAGGAATTGCCTCGAAAAAACTTCCGCCGATTGATCATTCTGGATATGGACACGCATGCTCGTCGTGAATTTCAGCGTCTTCACGTGTTTTCATAATGTGGGCGCTTTGAAGCACGCATTTAATTCGTCGGCTGCTCTTGAACGTAGAATCACAGGAAGAGTTTGTCGAAATTCACAGGCAAAGAGTATCATTACACCACCGAAGATAGTTTGATTATCGCGTAAGCCTCTCATCGTTCGGTCCAGCGTATTCAACTCTTGTTTGTGAGCCATTTTGCATTAATCCCAGATAATAATTCTGCATGCTTGAAGCACTCGCGCCATTGCAGAAATTTTAGAAATGTTTCACGTTGGTGTTTCATTTGTTTGGAAATTTATTGGCAATTCGACCACCTTCCAACAAAGTAGTAGCTATTTCAGATGATGAAGCCAATATCAAGGAAATCCAATAAGTCTTCCCAGTTTCGACGGGTGCATCCAAGAAATACAATCCTCCGATTACATCAATCGCAGCTTTCATGAGCGAGTCGTATGCAGTTTTGTTGCGGATTCAGCGTCATGGAACGTTCTTTGCGACTGTTTGGGCCAATGCATCACAATCGTTCGAAATTCGAAAATCAAAATAACGGCACGGCGCGAGAACAGACATTTAACAGTTAAGTTGAATTTTCGTGTTTTTATTATTGTCAAACAACGCTCTATGATCTATGATCAAGCTCGGTACTAAAATAATTTCCGGTTTTTCACATTTTTCTCACTTTTCCGAGATATTTTCCGCATTTTTTATAGCCTATAGTATGACCGAAGTGATTATCAACAAAACAAAAAAATAATCATGAAAATCAGGCCAGCCGCGTTATTAGGTAACATACATCAAACCCGATTCATTTTTATTATATAGAATTCGAAGATTAAAAATTGATGTCTTTATTTCTCTTTTAGATTGATGTTACTCGAAAATGTCACATCTTGCATAAATTAAAAGATATAGACAGGGTAGCTATTTCTTATATAAAGTTTTAATAATAATAATGTTTTAGAGATTTTTACTAATATTTTTTGTTGAAAAATAAAGACTTTCATTTTCTGGCATTAGGGTGGGGTGCGTGCGAGTGAGTCGCTATCTGCTAAGCCACGGTATGGACAGAGTGGGAAAACAAAGAAATTGTGTACCTAAAATTTTCCTCAGTTCCACACAAACATTCGTCCGTTCATATTTTGACTGATGAGTTTAAATGGAAGCAAATTAAATACATTTTTTATATAAAAACTCGAGGCAGGGGTGCAATAAATACAGGGTAAGTTTTTAATTAGTGACATTCTTGAAGTTGGTGAATTAGTACGACCTAATAATCAAATTTTAATAACAAACTATATTTAAAGAAAACATTATTTTAAGTTTTTTTTATGGGAAAACGTGACTGATACCCTAACCCTTGGAGTAAATGGGTATTTTCATGGATGCATCTGTCTCTTTTGCAGGATTTTCGGCGACATCGACCTTAAAGTACTATAACTACGAAACTACTACACCAATCATAAAAAGAACAACTGCACAATGATTGCATTGAAATTTTGAATATAGAATATTGAAATATCATTTTGTAAAACAATTAGATAATTATGAATAAATATGAGAACGTCAAAGAAGTGAAAAAAACGCGGAACCAGATCTGGTCGTATCATACTCAACGGATAATTGTTTCAGAACCAGATTTGGTCGTATCATACTCAAGGGGTTAAAGTTTGACAAGTGTTGAGCGCGCTGCGTCATCTAGTGCAAGGTAAAATATCGTGAATAAACAATATTCGCGATATTTTACCTATGTACCTAAACAAAAATATTTTCTTACCTAAAAAAAAAACATTTTGTTTCCGAAACTACTTTTTTTTGTGTTTTGTCCAAAAAAATATATCAAAATTGGCTAATTAGCTCGTATTGATTTACCCACCTCAGGGATGTCACTTAAAAAAACTCACCTGTATATCTAGTCAGTTTTCGATATTTATTTTCCATATTCCAAAAAAAAAATTAAAACTGATGTCTGTACCTCTTTTTTAGGTGGATATTACTCGGACTTAGAGCAAAATATATAGTAGAAAGTGTAGCTGTTTCTTATTCGAAGTTGTACTAAAAATTACATTTTAGAAATTTTGAACCATCTTCCAGTAAAAAAAATAAAAATATGCATTAGGGCGTGGCGCGTGCGAGCGAGACGCCCTCCGTTAAGCCACGGGACGGAGAGAGTAAGAATATGCTTACTAAGAATATTCAAAATTAAATATACATCATTTCTAATTTTGACTGCTCTGTTCTAATGGAAGCAAGTTGACCTTTTTTATATGAAAAGTAGAGGCAGAGAGTTGCGATATACCTATATAATGAGTTATTGATGTTAGAAAGTGTTCCACTGAAGAATAATCTCCTTCTCTATAACACGCAATACTTATACATAATACAAAGATTTTATTGTGGAAAACATCTAAATATTTTTTTTTCCCAAAAAAAAATATTTTGGAAATAGTTTTATAGAATGATGTCGCGTCACTCCTCACTAGGCAGTGTTCCAAAAAAATCGCCAATTTTATATGATAATATTATTTTAAATTTTAAAGTTTAGTTTTATAAAAGATGTTAGAAAATTGTTATTTAATAAAAAATAAACAAAATAGGTAATTGTTAAAAAAAAACAGAATAATCAAATATAAAATAATAAAATGAAAATAATCAAATATAAAATCAGAATAATCAAATATAAAATAATCAAATATAAAATAATAAAATAAAAGTAGTAAAAAATAAATATAAAATAAATATAAGTGCAAAATATTATGTTATAAAAATAAAAAGCTGATTTCACTCTTGTTTATATATGGGCACTTTAAATTGTTAGAGATGTGAGGTAGTGTAATTGTGTTGCTATTTTTGAAATGTTATGAGGATACTTTCAGTTTCTTTTTTTCCTTTAATAATTAACCACTGAATGAGATTTTTTTAAGAACCGCCTGGATTAATCCTGAAATATTGAAGTGTTTCCCTAAAATATTCATTTCGAAGGAATTATTCCATGATATTTTGTAAAACAAGCCTTGCCAGCACGATTACCGATTCCGGTATAATATTTGCCATTAGACATGCTCTCCGGCGGTCGGAAGCCACTGCCTCAGACAGTGGTACTGCTCGAAGATATACTTACAGAGTACACTGTACAGTACAAACACGATAGCAGCGGGGCTGTAAGGAGCTGTATTGGATTCCACAGCCTCCATTAGTGTCGCGGCCAGCGAAATGCGTTTGTTATACTCCTCCGCCTTTAATGTGAACGCTGCGGCTAAAGGAGGCTCCACATCGCACCACCCACTACCACTTCAGCGCCACTCGCCTGAGAATAATCACATTCGGTCGGATCATGGTAATATCATTTCATTAGCGCCTCACTGTGTACATACACAACTGAAGAGGTGTACGTGTGAGTTTGATGTTCGTGTTAGTGGTAACGGCACTCATTATTAATGTATGCGATTTCTGTTTATCATGCTCTTAGGGGTAATTGAATAATGTGTTTGATTCATTTATGATTTCTTTGCTTGTGAATAAATGTAATAACCACCTTCTGGAGTGAGCGCAAATATAGTAACAAAAAATGTATTATATATTATTATCTATGTATATAAAACATAGTCGGATTTGTCGAACACTTATAACTCGAGAACGGCTAGACCGATTTTCATGGTTTTTGATTTGTAGTATTTGTCTCCGTCCCGAATATCAGAATTTTAGAATTTTAGAATATTAAAAACGAAAATTGGAAAATTGTCAAAAAAATAAATAAAAGAAATAGCATTTTCTCATACAAAATGTAAATCCATGTTTTTCTCATGGTCAGTTGTACGTGGCATGTTCACGTGTCAGCAAATCATCCGCTTTATTTGTTCTTGCGCCTGATAAAAAAACAAAAAATATCATATATCATAAGGTGCTTCTATTACACAAATTATTTTGTATAGTTTACCATGTCATATTGTAAGTAGTTTGACTCGATAGCAAAACCGATGAATATGGAGACATAGCTAGAATAAGAATAAGGATAAGAATAAATTTATTTTCGTAAGTAATGTTTCAAAGTAATGTTTCGTATCTCTATGGCGCCGGGTTTAGCACAGTGCGATTAATGGTTTTACGGTGGTTAATGGTTTCTGTGATGTAATCAGCCTATATAAAAATGCGATAGATGACGCTAATAATTAAATGTTATTATTGTTATCATTGGTTAACTGATTGGTCTTTATAGTCAATCAGTACTCTAAATATGTAAGTCATCCCTAGCGCCAGCTTCAGATATTCCATAATTCTTTCAGTCGATTTTTCTCGTTGCGGTATTTTGCTGCAATATGATACAGGTGCAGTTATACTCATCCGTAAGCAGATAGCATTTCGAATTTTGCGTAGATCAATGCTACCATAATATTTAGCAGTGTTGGGTCAAAAATATTCCTTGTATTCTGCCTACCTGCATTATGGATAGCAATATTTACTGTGAAACGAGCGGAACTCATATAAATACGATGCGATAGTCACCTCTATACCGCAAAAGAGGGGATTCGCGCTTGTAGATTTTATCCTGCAGTTTACACAATTGTTTAAAATACTGAAAAAGGGAATAAAACATATTTTTTGTTTTTAATAATAACAATAATGATAAAAATAACATTAAAAATTATTATAAATGGCCCTGATTTGATTATATTGGCCCTGGCCTAATACCTTCTAATTATACTGATATTTTAAGTTGTCATTTAATCGACACAATGTCGTTTCTAAATCTTACCCAATATAACTCCCAAGTCAATGAGCTGGGCCGCACATTAGACCTCGTGCTAAGTGATTTGACTTGTAAAGGTAAAAGTGCAATTCCTCTCGTACCTATCGATGAATACCATCCGGCGCTATTGGTCGATGTCCCAATTGTGACCAGACAGCTGCGGCCCAATGCTCGGATCGTCAAATTATATGGAAAAGCCGACTTTGATGCCATAAACAATGAGCTGGCAGCCACCGACTGGTCTACGGTGTTCTGTAATTGTGACATGGAATTGGCTAATGAAAGATTTTACTCCATTCTTAACTGCATTATGGATACATATGTTCCATCTAAAAAGTCCACAGAAAGAAATTACCCGTCATGGTATAACTCATCATTAATTAAAATCATTAAAGAGAAACAAAAATTCCACAGAAAATGGAAATCAACAGCTAATCTTGCTCATTATGAAACGTTCTCCTTACTTAGAAGCCGTCAAAAGCGCGTGAGTAAGTCTCTTTTCGAAACCTATATCAGGCAATCTGAGGAGAGTATTAAGGAAAACTCCAAATTTTTCTGGAGGTATGTCAAATCTAAACGCTCTTCTCCGGGCATACCACAGACGATGATATTAAATGACACGGAAGCAAAAACAGGCATAGAAATCTGTGAATTATTTTCCGAGTACTTTTTATCTGTGTATGAGAACCCTTCAGTGCCTTCTACTTATCATCCTTTGAGTGACCCTCTGCCACAAATATCTGTAGATGTCAACACTATTTCGTTTGATGAAGAGACGACCTTTAATTATCTCCAAAAAGTTGACAAAAATAAAAGCTCAGGGTCTGATAATATCCACCCAATTCTTCGTCGGTAATTGCGCATTAACACTGGCCCGTCCTCTTACGTTACTATTTAGAATGTCACTTAATGAAGGTGTGTTTCCTGATCGTTGGAAAAGAGCCTATATCTGCCCAATATATAAGCAAGGGTCCCGTAACAAGGTTGATAATTACCGTCCAATTTCTAAACTTCCAGTTTTTAGCAAGCTTATGGAAAAAATAGTGTTTGATCTGCTATTCCCAATCGTCCGTGATGTCATAACCCCAGAGCAACATGACTTTTTTTAAAAGAGATCTGTTGAAAGCAATCTGATTACATTTACTGGTTCTATTCAAAATTCCATGGATAGTCATGCACAAATCGATGTTTTATATACAGATTTTTCAAAAGCTTTCGACAAGATCAATCATAATATTCTTCTTGACAAAATCTGGGTATAAGAGGCGATTTATTCCGGTGGATATCTTCATATATCAGTAACAGATCTCAGGCAGTGGTCATCGACAGTCATCGATCTAGATTCTCCTACATTCACTCGGGTGTGCCTCAGGGTTCCCACTTAGGTCCGCTTTTATTTCTCTTATATATCAATGACATAACTGTTTGCGTTCATCACTCGGATATTTTGATTTATGCCGATGATACAAAAATTTACAGAGAGATACATACCTTGGACGACTGTGCTTTGCTCCAAGAAGACATTGATCGCGTTAGTCAGTACTGCAAAAACAACTGTATCTTCATCAATGTTAGCAAATGCCATGTCATGACGTTCTCCCGAAAATCCTCTAATATTCTTCATACTTATCATCTAAATGGTAACCGATTAGAATCAGTGACATCTGTTCGAGACCTTGGAGTGATGCTCGATAGCAAAATGATCTTTGCTTATGCAATCATGAAAGCGAATAAACTACTAGGATTCATTCTTAGAGTCTCGACAGTTTTCAAATCCACTGACACTCTGAAATTGTTATTTAATTGTTACGTCAGAAGCCATTTAGAATTTGCTTCCGTCGTTTGGAATCCTCAGTATGTTACGTATATCTCTAGAATAGAAGCAGTACAACGGAAATTTTTGAAACGCTTAAACTATATGTCATAATTATGTACAACCTTCCTCGTATGCCGAATCCCTTACAATACACAACATGCTGTCACTGCAAAATCGTAGATCCCTGATAGACCTCTCCTATCTTCATAAAATATTAAATAATTCAGTTGACTCAATATCGATCGTAGAGAAGATCAAATTAAGTGTTCCCTCATGTCAAACGCGATCATATAGATTATTCCACCTTCCCGTCGTAAAAACTAATTCAGCACGCAATAGCTTCTTATATAGGACCTGCCACTCTTGTAACACCAAATTTTCCGACGTCGATGTCTTTGCAACCTCTATTGGTGCATTTAAATCAGCTATTGTTGAAATACTAAAAACTTCTGATTAATTTTGAGTTAAATCTATTATATTTTTATAAATATAACTTTCATCTCCGGTAAACCATGCATTTAATTTATATATGTATATATGTGTGTGTGTGTGTGTACCTACATATATATATATATATATATATATATATATATATATATATATATATATTATATATATATATATATATATATATATATATATATATATATATATATATATATATATATATAAGGTAAGGCGGGGCAAGTGTAAATCCGAGGGAAGTGCAAACTCTTGTCCTTATACAATAATAATAAATTAATATAACAGCGCCATCTAGATGTACGTGTAGCCACTAAAGTCGTCTAGCGCGTTATCGATAAAACAGCGATCTGCTCGAGCCATCGGCCACTTGTATTGTGTACAAAATTGACAAGCAGCATTCACCCCGCGGACGAGATCACGCGTGTTTTTTTAAGCATCTGAGATTTTGTGAATTTTAATAGGTAAGTCAAACTGTTTTTGTTAAAAAAAAACATTGCACCTTTTACCGTGACGTATAAAATCCCACGTAATATATACCATTTTTGATATTTGGAAGAGTCTACACTTACCTCGTGTTTTTGTGTATATGAGGTAAGAGTGGATTCATCCTAAGAGGTAAGTGTAGACAGTGTTTACACTTCCCTCCGCGAATTATACTTACATCGTCACATTTTTTACATATTTTTTTCGATTGTTCTAGCATTACGATAAGGTCATCATGGTGCGCAATTACATAAGGAAAACGAGTAGAGGAGAGGCATACACTAAAGAAATGTTGCAACAGGCTTTGAATGAAATTAGAAGAGATGTGAAAACTCTATCTGAAGCCACCAGAGTATATAACATTTCGAAGTCCACTTTACATGCTCATCTCAAAGGAAGACGTGGCGTTAAAAGTTCGACGCAAGGAAAAAGTACAGTTATACCCCTAATTCACGAGACTAGGCTTGCACATGGACTAAGAGTAATGGAAAAATGGGGGTTTGGGCTATCGCGTACAGAAGTCCTTGAAGTGGTCCAAAATTTTGTGAAAGAAAACCAATTGAAAACTCCATTTAAAGATGATAAACCAGGGGAAACATGGTTTGAATATTTCAAAAAGCGACATCACTTGTCGATTAAAAAACCGCAGGCAGTGGAAAATTCTCGGAAAAAAATGACAAATCCGTTCATCGTTTATGACTATTTCAAGCTATTAAAAACCACTATGGATACACTCCATCTGCATGGTAAACCAAGATTAATCTGGAACCTCGATGAAACAAGCATGTGTACAGATCCTTCTCGATCAAAGGTTGTTGGTGGTAAAGGAAAGGCCTGCTCTAGAGTAACTAGTGGGCCAGGACGTGAAAACGTGACCTTGTTATCAGCCGTTAGTGCAGCTGGAAATAAAGCACCACCCTTGATTATCTTCAAGGGTAAGTTTATATGGGACCAGTGGATGGCAGACCAAAATTCTGCTTATCCGGATATGGCATACGCAGCGACTAAAAATGGATATATGGAGGCTGACGTTTTTTACATTTTTTTAAAAAATACTCTCTTTCCTCATTTTGGTACGGAACGTCCGATTTTATTAATTTATGATGGACACAGCACACACGTGAGCCCTCGAGTTGTCGAATTTGCACAAGAACATTCGGTAACGATTTTAAAGTTGCCTCCGCATACTAGCCATTTGTTGCAGCCGCTCGATTTATCTGTATTCAAATCACTGAAGGCCAAATGGGACAACGAATTAATTAAGTGGCAACGACATCACCACGGCATCAGGATACCTAAAAAAAGCTTTTCAACTTTAGTCTCCAGTACATGGAAAGAGATGGAACCGTCAGTGATCCAAAACGGATTCAAGAAAGGTGGTATATTTCCTATCAATGCAAATATTTTGGACGAAGCCTGTTTTGATCCTGATGCTTTAAAACGTTGGAAAGTCTTTAATATCAGTCAAGATCCTGTTGTAACAATATGTGGATGCAATCAAAATTTGGACTTGATTGAAACGATCGCCCCGGCCAGCACTATGGATTCAATTGGACAAATCGCCACGACCAGCAGAAGCAATCAAAACATGAATTCAATTGGACCGATTACTACGGCCAACGAAATCAATCCAAACTTGGATTCTACTGGACGTGATGATCGAATTGCTTCGAGTATTGCCTCGACCAGTGGGATTAGTAATACTAACTTAGATTTGATTGAAGCGATCGCCTCGACAAGCATAACTAGCAATAACCAGATATCATTTGAAGATTTGCTTCTAAGAACGGTTAAGCAAGAAGCTGTTCCAGAAAAAAATAAAAAAAGAAGGATTGCACAGGGTGCTGAAGTGATAACAATGAAGGCACTAGTACCAAACCCGCAAATCCCACCATCAAAATCTGATTCTAGAAAAAAAACTAAAAAATCAAACCAGAAAAAAAAGAATGAGAGGCCCGTTCTTGATTCTTCTGAAAGCGATGACAATTATAGCCTTCAAGATTCGAGTGATAATGATAAGTGATGACTTCTTCAATAGCAGCGAAGAAGCCTCAGATGCCGCTGATGGAAATGCCAAAACTTATAATAAAGCAAAAACTATAAGAGAGGGAACATACATACTGGTAAAATTCGCAACAAAAAAACAATATAAATATTTCATTGGAAAAGTAATTGCACTAACAGAAAGTGGTTTGAAAACTATGTTTTTAAGAAAAACACAGGATGGATCCTTCACATGGCCTACTGTAGCTGATACTTCTACAATTTTCGATTATGACATTGAAATGATACTGCCTGATCCTATTGAAAACCGACGTGGAAAACTTATTTTTGATACTAGTTTGAATAATTATTCTATTTCATAATGTTCTGCGTTAATAAAAATATTATAACTTTGAAAAAAACTAAGTATTTTTTTTAAACACAAAAGTTTCTGATTTGGCTTGACACTGTGCTTATTTTCACTTGCCTCTTATTTCTTTCCATGAGATCATCTAGTACATTAATAGTCGATTCTACACTTACCTCGTTTATGGAAAGGTGCAAACCCGAGTGACCACACACAGTTTTTTATTTTTTTATTTTTTTAAAGTAAAGTTACATCTATTTAACCATACCTTTTATAAAGCCAATTAGATGAACTACAAGTGAAATATAACATTTAATACCAATTTTTTAGTAGTTTTCCAGATATAAGACAACAAAAGTCAATTTGTCGGAAAATCGTGCGCACTTACCCCGCCTTACCTTATATATATATACATATATATATATATATATATATATATATATATATATATATATATATATATATATATATATATATATATATATATATATATATATATATATATATATATATATATATATATATATATATATATATATATATATATATATATATATATATATATATATATATATATATATATATATATATATATATATATATATATATATATATATATATATATATATATATATATATATATATATATATATATATATATATATATATATATATATATATATATATATATATATATATATATATATATATATATATATATATATATATATATATATATATATATATATATATATATATATATATATATATATATATATATATATATATATATATATTATTCTTTTATATTATTTTTTTACTCCCACATCTCTCTTCACTCCCACATCCCCGTTCACTCCCACATCTCCCTTCCTTCCCCCGCCTGGTAGATTAACATAGTTAAATATTTTTCTTTTTATTTCTTCTCTTTCTTTAATTATAAAATTTATAAATTTATATATAAAACTTTTGTTGACTTGTTTAACTTTCGGAAACATGATTTTGGTTATTGTCACATGCTTTATAAGAAATTTAGTATAAGTACCTATTGTAACTGTTTGTTTCCTAAATAAAATAAAATAAAATAAAATAAAATAAAATAAAATAAATAAAATTAAAATAATAAAAAAATATATATCTTAGATCTTTCCTTGATACAACCGTGACACTCTAGTGTGACTCCCGAAGTGAGCTCGCCTTAACACAGGGGTACCTAGCAAGGCGGGCTCGGCTGCTCTTTGCTTAGCACAATTGAAAAGCACGTTTAATGTATGCGCTATGTAACCTGGGCTCAGACAGATATGTATATAACTTTAAAAGCATACAACGGTATTGTCTAAATTGTCATTTAATTTTCTGTTGTGCTCATGCATTTGAATGTATATGTATATATAAATAAAATCAGAACCGAAAGCATCATCCAATTATTTATGATTACAAAATATCCAGTAATAACTTAACCCGAGTTACCAACATTCGTGATCTAGGCATTACCCTGGATTCCAAACTGCACTTTAACCTTCACATTGATAAGATCGTAGCTAAGGCTTTTAAACAACTCGGACTGATTCTGCGCATAAGTAAACCTTTTGCCAGAGGCAACACCATTAAAATACTCTACAATGCATTTGTTCGTAGTGTCCTAGAATTCGGAAGTGTAGTTTGGAGTCCCCAGTATGCTGTTCACGTAGATAGGATTGAGAGGGTACAAAAGAAATGTTTAAAATCATTAGACTTTCGGACAGGTAGCCTCTGCACCGATTACGCAGAGAGAGTAACAACACACAAAATGCATTTTCTGTATTCAAGACGAAAATTCTTAGACAGCATTTTCTTATATAAAATTATTCATAACCACATCAACTCTGCACCCCTTTTGGAAAAAATTCTTTTTAAAATCCCGCGGTCTTCCTCCTCACGTTCAAAAGATACTTTCTATATTCCCTCTTTTCATTCAAACTACGCAAAAAATACCTTCTTCAGACGCTCTTGCATGTGTTATAATAAAGTTTTGAACGACATAGATATATTCTCAGTGTCATTAATTACTTTTAGGAAACAATTGAGTGATTTGTTGTTGCATTAGTTTTAGTTTACAGTTAATAATTTAGGTAGGGTACTCGTACTAAATGAAAACAGTTCGATCCGACTAGACATTTATATTGTTGTGGTTACATTTACAAGTTTTGTTAAAATTAATGGTAATGTAGGTCTATTTGTTTAAGTGTATTTGTAAAACCATTTGTTTATGACTGTTTTTAACCTAAATAAAATAAAAAAAAATAAAAAAATAAATAAAATAAAATAAATAAAATTAAAAAGCCAAAGCTATATCGTGTATCTATGGCGCCGGGTTTTGCACCGTGTGATCAATGGTTTTACGGTTATTATAACTCTAACTCTGCAAGTCATCCCTAGCGCCAGCATCAGATATCGCATAAATCTTTCAGTCGATTTTTCTCCTGGTGTTATTTTGCTGCAATATGATACAGGTGCGGTTATACCCACTATCCTATCCGTGAGGAGATATCATATTATACAGGGTGCTTTATCGCCAGACAGTAATGCAGCGGGCAGAGGCACGCCTTTATGCCGAAGACTTGCCGCACGCTGCATCGGCTTTCTATGTAAATACAGTCACGCCGTGAATGGACGCGAGCCAATGCGGGAAATCACTTTTATACTCGCTCTGGTGATTGCCATACGGGAATTGGGAATATTTCGCAATCGAAACGCAAACATAACCAAACTGAAACCGTATTCGACATTCGCTATAAAAACTTGAAAAATAGTGTTATTTCCTCCATAATAAAATGTCGAAAACACAAAAAGTAATAAAAAAATCGGTTGTGTCACCCCAAGACTTTCCTAGCAAGTAGACAAGAGCCCCGCACCCCCAAATCCTGCATGCCAACCCAACCTTTCCACCTTAAATTTTGAACCTTATTTTTGTCGCTTGTATAAATGATATTCCAGCTAAACTACAGATTAACTAAAACATATTTCACAACGTGATTTTGGTCCAACAAGGCATATGTGTATCAAATTTCATATATTTAAGTCCAATATTTCGAGATTGAATATAACTAGCGCGCTCTCTGGTGGTCCAACTTCAACCACAATGTTTCCAAGACTTGCCATGACCGAATGATGACTTCATACCAAATTTGAGCTCAAACGGATGGGTGCTATCGTCGAGGAATACACACACAAACACACAGACATACACACAGAAGTACTTCCGCAATACTTTTCCTTTGACTTGATTGATTTCATTGACCTTGCCGGGAATATCTTAAGGTGACGCAACCGATTTTTTTTTTCGCATGGCTGTTTGTGGATTATTAGTAATGATTCTTATACATTGTTTCTGTATATAATGGTTTTAAAATAATCGGTTATATTCCCTTATTTCCCAATACCATATTTGAACCATGAACATAAGTAACATATACGAACAGGTATATACAATGTTCCCCTTTTTTAACCGAGTTCAAAAAAAGGAGGAGGTTAATTGTATTTTTTTAAATATTTGTTACCTCATAACTCTGCCATTTCGGAACCGATTTGGAAATATTTTTTTTTGAATGGATATACTTACAGATTGGTCCCATTTTTATCAAAATCCTGTTCTGATAATGGGATTCAAAAGGAATTGTAACAACTCCTCAAGTATTATCATGTAAAGTTGAAAATTTACATGTTGGTTCAATTCCGATGAAATTGCATTTTTTTATGGTAAGCATGAACTGATTCTAAACCCTAGATTGGCTCTCGACGAAGGGACTCCTCAACGGTCAACAGCACAGGCACTAAATTTTGAATATGCATTCAGTTATGATACCCCGTTTCACTAAGACATGACTGCGGCACCCAGGGTTGGCTTCCAACGTGGGAAGTCCTCAACGGTCAACAGCACAGACACGATTTTTTTGTAAACGCATTAAATTATGATAGCCCGTTCTAAGTTTCACCAGCTGAAATTACAAAAAAGTCTTTTTTTTTTGTTGTTAAAAATTTATTACAAAGTAGGATGAAATTGTATGTAGTTCTTTCAAACTATTTAAATACAATATCACATAATATGATATGCATAAATGTGTTTTTAATGACACAAAAAAAAACTCAACAAATTTTATAGATATTTAGGATGACACCCATTTTAATAACAATAATACTTAATTTTATTAACATAACCGTTGCTTATCATGTACTGCTCTACCTTAAAAAATATATA
Source organism: Micropterix aruncella (assembly GCA_944548615.1). Lineage (NCBI taxonomy): Eukaryota > Metazoa > Arthropoda > Insecta > Lepidoptera > Micropterigidae > Micropterix > Micropterix aruncella. Next base: position 24,549,323 of record OX155952.1, on the reverse strand, counting down.
TAATATTTGTGGATAAGTTAATCCGAGTTGACGACAGACATACTTTAAAAATATTAAAAAAATATATATAATAATATTGAATGTTTAATAGTAGATAATAAAATTTCGAAGTTAAAGCGTTAAAGTGCATGCGTTTTCAGAGTGACCGTCAGTTTCAATTCGAGTCGTAGCATAAATCTCCGTAGGAGAGCTACCGCGGCTCGCTACGCTTCGTAGCGCGTAGCCGCTCACCGTAGACATATGTGAGATTCCCTTTGCGGGATATAAAGTCGTAGCCGAGCGTAGAGGTAACGGGTAATAGGTAGGTAAAGGAAAAACGAAGTGAAGTGCACACTGTCTGGTCACACCAAACGTCTATATTTTACGTGACCCCTGGCCAAAGCTAGAAGCACGTAAGCAAACTGAACCGACGCCTTAGAGAGAACTTCCAGTTGACAGTTTGATCACAATAGAAGTAAGAATGTATACGATTGATAGATTGAGTAGGATATATGGATCTAATAATGGACTGTCCATAATGGAGTGTGAAAACGTGGAAAACGGAAGGTTGGCACATCTATATGTGTCACAATGCTGAATATTTTCTCTACAAGAATATGTTTTCTGATAGGCTTATTTTTACACGACTACGCAAGAAAAATATGTCCAGAATTAATGTATGTGTGTTTTCAGGTTTTTTATTTCATCCTAACTTCTAAACGCTTGAACCGATTTAAAAGTGTGTAGTATTGTTAGAATCGTTATGTTATCCTAAGTATCATGCCAATGCGTAATACGACGATTTATATTGAAAAAGCTGTTTTCTCCTTTCATAAGAAAAAGAGGTCGTGGCACGATTCTACTAATACTACACACTTCTAAATCGGTTTAAATCTTTAGAAGTTATGGCGGAATAAAGAAACGATAAAAATACATACATAGAACCTGAACACATTACACTCCTTTTTGTTGGGCAGTCATGTAATAACATGCTATATACTAAGTGTAATTATCACTTACTTTTAAAAACAAACAGCAAATTTACTCACTTTCTCCGAAACACCGGTGTGCCCGGCCCACTCGTTTTTCCCGGCGCTATTAAATCAATAATAAATAAAACACCAATAACACATGCGATACCTTTGCTCAGTCAGCGATGACTAATTGGTACATATCTGGGATGACAGCAATAGGGTTTGCGTGGTGTTGCCATATCAAACAATTTTATTTTTGTCTGGGGTCGGACAGACAGGTGTTTCGGGTAGAGGGTTAAAATATATCCCCTGTATTATCGGCTGAACTTGAATGACTCCATATGCCTTTTTAAAATTATAAATGACATTTTCAATTGCTTTGACCTGGTGGGCGAGATTCATATTAACCCCCGAATGAGACCCACTCGCCAATGTGACCTTTTTCGATTGACATGTTTCAAAATGAATGCATCCAGAAATTGAGTACAGCAGCTGCTGCGGTCTTTAAATTACCTATTTTTAATCAATTCACATTTTTCACAATCATATAAGTAATTATAAGTACGTTATAAACTAAATCCTAACCAATACAATTATCTGACTATTATTCTTAGATGTTTTACCTGATTATTATTTTTATACCTTACTAGTTGTATTACCCGGCATTGCCCGTTTTATATCCGTTTCAAATACCTATGAATACTAAATTTCATGGTGATCGGTTGAACGGTATATAAGTTGATGTACTACTGCGCCATCTAGTGGCGAGTTACACCAAAGTGAAAGTGCTAAAATACTATGCCTGCTCAAATGGCTGTGTATACGGATTTTCATGGTGATCGATTGATCAGTATAGAAGTTGATATTCTGCAGCACCATCTGGTGGCAAGTTATGTATGATAAATCAATAAACGCTAAAATATTATGCGGGCTCAAATGTCTATGTATAACAATTTTCATGGTGATCGGTTAAGCGGTATATATGCTAATGTTATGCAGCGCCATCTAGTGGTAAGTTACAACAAAGTGGATATAAAAAAACCTTCTCCATGAAAAAATACATAATGTGCCAATTTTCATTGTGATCTGTCTAACGGTTTCGAAGTCTATTAAGCTCGGGCAGACAGACAGGCGGGCAGACAGATATACCAACATCCAATTTTATATATACATATAATATATAAAAAAAGTAACATTGTATATACCTGTCCGTCTATGTTACGTATTATACGTATGCCTGTTCATGGTTAAAATATTTAATTGGGAAATTGGGAAATATTACTGATTATTTTAAAATTATTATCCTATAGTAACAATGTATAAGAATCATTACTAATATTCCACAAACAGCCATGCGAACAAAAAAAACGCTTGTGTCACCTTAAGATATACCCGGCAGTATCAGTGAAATCAATCAAGTCAAAGGGAAAGTATTGTGGAAGCACTTCTGTGTATATGTATGTGTGTTTGTGTGTGTATTGCGTCATCCGTTTGAGCTAAAGTTTGGCATGCATTCATCATTCGGTCATGGCAAGAATTGAAAAAATTGTGGTTGAAATCGGTTTAACAGAGAGCGAGCTAGTCATACTTCAATTGTGGAAATATTTATTTCATATAAAAGTAAAAGCGACTCAAATAATATTTAAAGTAAGCCATACATTAATTAAATTGTAACACCCTTAAAAGCGGCGTCGCTTGCAATGCCTGGATTGTTCAAAATTCGAATTCGAAGGCTGACGGCGACCCGCGTTTGCAATTTGACTATTAAATTGAATGAGATGACGCCCGTCCGAAATTCAACTTTTCATTACGTTGCGTCACATATTAACTAGAATTCCCAGGAATTTTCATTCAACTGCTCATCGACTTTATTTATGAAATTAATATTCAGATGAAATAAGTACCTGGCTACTTGCCAGAAAAGTCTTGGGTGGCTTAACCGTTTTTTTCTAGTACGCGAGCCTTTTTAAAGACGTTTTTACACCAATATGTAACTTGCTGCCTTGTTATGCAAGCCATCGGAAGAAGCGCTACTGCTGCTCTGCTAGAAAGAGACGGGAGTGGTGGGGAGGAGGGGGGGATTGAATTTGCGTTCGTTTTCTCGGGCAGAAGCTGAAAGCTCTCAACTGGTATTAACATTGAAAACTGAGCTTTAATTCCGATGAAAGCCCGGAAAATCCTACACATTAACAGTTGCAGGCGTATTACTCCGTTCTTTCCTTATTACGGCCCTATTTTATAAAATAATTAAGTTCCGTGGAGTTCGCTCGCTCCCTTAAAATGGAGATTGTATCTTTTGCTGGTTTAATTTCGGGTTGATCGGAAAATTCTGTAACAAAAACCGCTTTGTTGCCCGCGCCTTTGTGCCGTGTATGTTCTCCGAATCTGTAATTCATAGTTTCCATGTGTTTTTTATGTTTCCTGGTGGTTTCTGGCTGTTTCAGAGTATTTGTCCCATACTTTAACCAAAATTAATATAATTTCGCGATATACATATATTACGACATTTGAACAATTGTCATATTTTGACAGTTAGAGCTGCGCGATTCGTTTCACACTAATGAGTAATTCTATAGAGAAAAACCCTATGTTTTGGGTTTAACCCTATGCTTTATGGGCGAGACAGAAGCTGTCAAAAATTCGAGGTTGGAAGTGTTAAGGCCGGCGATTCGCGAGCCGTTTTTTTATGTTTAATGCCGCGTTGAAGGAGTTTGTCTGATTTGTCTTTGATCTACAACTTTCTTAGGTTTAGGCCTATTTTACTGAGAAAAAGCAAGGTTTATGATAAATTTTATTTCTTTGTATTTTTTTCTATATAACTAAGGTTCACTAAACCATAAGGAGTTGTAAACGGTTTTTAACTCAGTTTTACATGTTGAATAATTTATTATAACTAAAAGCCTCCAACTATCTAATATTGACCGGGATTGAATAGGAATCAACTTTAATTATGACAAATCAAAGAAACCGATAGAAATGTCTTTTAAGTGGAATACTTGTTATTATGGCAGCTTCTCTTAATATTTGGATACGAAGCGTTTTTTCTCGGTAACAAGGACCTAAACAAATAAAAGTTGTTACTAATTTTCAGCCCTATTATTGATGCAGAATAATATCTTCCAGGAGTTAATCCAAAACATGACAAAAATATTTTTTTTTCGTTTGTCCTGTCTTAATTTCCTTCATATTCTTCTTCTTCGTCCTAGATCCTGTCCCATTTACTTGGGGCCGGCCTTCCTTGTCCTTCTTCTTCTCTGAGCATGCTCTTGTACTATGTCGGCGTCGAGATGAGCTTCTCTCCCTTTAAGTTTTGATTTTGCACCCTTCCACTTGGTCTTTTGCACACAGCATGCATCTAATTTCGTCCTCATTAGGACATCGCTAAGTTCCGCATTTCTACCCGTCATAGAACCTACGTTCCAGGTTGCTTGTGTGTTTGTGGTTTGACCGTCGCTTACGGGTATGCCATAGTATTTGTGCTCATTTCATATTGTGTAATTTCATTGCCATGGAATAAAAAGTGGCTATGGTATTTTACGGCCGGTTGCCAACTGATAATAAGGCACTAATTCAAACCAATTTTCTTCCTATTATCCTTTGCACAACTTCCTGTTTTCCATTTTTGTAATTTTTCGCTAGGCTACTCGACTTCCTCTCCAGATAAGAAAAAGTCCTATTCTCCTATACTAAACTCGCATTATGAAAATATAAGAGAAATGGTCGTCTCGCAGCGGCCATCCCTCAAGCGTGTCGGTTACGAGCCCAACTTGTGGGGTATTAGAATCAGCGGAGAACGTGGCGCATTGGCAAAGTGTCGATATTAGAGCCGGCATATGTCGTCCGCACCCCAAGCGAAGCGAAACTTTTTCTACCATGCACGCTCTTAATGAAAATCCGACAGAAGCCGCCATTCATGCCCCGTAAAAACTATTCAAGCCGGGCATAGGATCAATAACCATGTTAATATTGAAAACTCTTTGTAATATTGTTACAACTACGTGAAGCAGTAATGTGAAAAGTTTAAAATAAAAAAAATCCCCTTAAACTGTGTACATGGATCAAAATTAACCCTGCAGCAGTAACGTGGGCATTTATTACTTCAGTTGTAACGTGGGGTCTTCCAATACCCCGATCATAAAAACCGACCAACTTTGTATTTAAAGGCAAAATAAATTGAAGATAATTGATCTAAAACCTTTATTTTATCTTGAATGTAAAACATGTTGTACACATCGTAATTAAAAATAATTAAAACTTAATTAAAAATAAAAAACATCTTTTTGAAAAAAAATTGAAAACAGATTTTTAAAACTAACAACCTACTAAACCTATTTATCATCTGTCGCCTGAGGGTCAAAGCACTGATGGCAAACAATGTTTATATCACTTTTATCTGAATGTGTTAACTTTGGGGTCTTTGGATCTTGGACAAATGGTGCATCTTGTTCTGTGCCCCAAGTTAGATACAGTTCAATAGCTTACGGATGAAAAACGGCTACTGTCTCCAATTTAATTACTTGGGTACTGGTAGAAAGGGTACTAATGAGTGAATCGATTACGTCATGCCAGTGTTGCCAATCTAGACAAAAAATACCTACATAATACTGAGCCTGAGGGGTTTTGTACCCCCACGTTACAGCTGCAGGGTTAAGGAGAATTTTGAGAATTAGCGAGTTATGATTTACCGATCTTGTATTTTTTAATTCTTAAATTGGTATCATTGCTTGCAATATTTTCACTAAGTTTTTGTTATATTCATTTTGTTCTTCCCTTACAACGGTCAAGGCCCACTGAAGTGTTTGGCGGTTTTTCCGCATTTTTTTTTCCAAAAACGATCGCATTATTCATTAAGAGTTCCTACGACCAGGCGGTACAGTTAATAAATAGTATTATCACTAAACGTTTTATGTGTATATGTCATAAAAATTCTCACAGCTGTTTCTATTTTTTTTTACGTATTTTCAGTTCGCAATATCTCCCCCATTTTAGTGTTAACAAAAAACGAAGAAAAGTTTCGTTGCAGCAAATTACCCTATAATGGCCTTAAATCTTTACATTTTTGGTATAAAGCGATAATTAATTAATATGGGTTATATTTTTCTGAGTGCGCCTCAAAGATTTCCCGCGGGAAGAAAGAGGATTATGCTAACAAATTATTTATAGCTCTTCCCCAAATCACAGCGCTCAACGGAACGTTGTTAACCCCTCAAATGTGAGGCGTCCCTTAAGGGATGCCTTGGCAAAATGTATACAAAATGCATATAAATTTATATAAATGTAAATATAAATGTAAATGTGCGCCGCTTTATAGTAATCCGCTCTATAGTAATGCTATAGCTCTATAGTAAACCCCGCTCTATGTAAATGTAAATGTAAATGTAAATATAAATTTATAAACATTTTGCCGTAGGCAACCAGAGCTAATCGCCATTCATTTGAGGGGTTAACCGGGTCACAGACTGGTGTCGAAAATTAACACCAGTCAATATCAAAGTTGGATTTTTTATTAAAATTAAATTTACCCATTACTTGTAAACTGAACGCCCGAAATTAAACTAGCTTATTTTACCGAAGCATGAATATTCAACCGGGCGAGTACAAATTAAAGTGGGTGTTGATATATTCAGGGTCGAAGCGTCATGATTATTTAAATAGCTTTGAGTAAATTTAATGGCGGGGAACTCCTAATAAAAGTGAAGGCCTCCGACCCTGAAGCAACAGCTAAAATGCTATATTAACAGGACTGGTTGTGCGATTTGATAGAATTTCCTTTTAAGTGTTTGTCTTAGTGAACTTTGTACCATTTATGACACGCCCACGATCGGTATCTTATTCGCATCTCATTATTTATATTTGTGGCGATATGTTGTTTTTACAGATTTACTTATATTAAGTCTATATTATGTTCGGCGGTAAGTAGGTGCAATCAAACAGTTATCGTATATATTACTATTCTATTTGCCTACCAAACATAATTTTGTCTTCCAGTTTTATATGTTTTTGTCTTTATAACTCTTGATTTGTTTAATTCTTTGAGAACCATAGGCTTTGCGGTAGAGTATGGAAGTTTTTGATACATGAAACTGTTTAAGGGCGATGAAAAATAATGTGTTTGTCAAGTTTTGTGAAAATTGGTTCAACAGATTGTCTATAAATTGATGGAATATTAGTGGCCCATAAAGATGAAAAGTTATTTTTTCCAAAAGTTGGGTTATTTTATTATTTACCTCAGAAAACATTCGTACTAAAAAAACTTACTGAAAGAAAAAAAACGTAAAAGTCGCAATATATATTTTATTTCTTTAGGTAAAATCACCAGAGGTCACCAGAGGTCATTTGCGATATTAAAAAAATACGGTATATTTTAAAACAATATTTTTTTCCTTAATATCAAGTTTCTGATGTCTAATAATGTGAAGAAACATAATTTATAAATTAATCGTATTCGATAATTTATAAAATTATGGGACATATAATGTCCCATGGTCCTTATTGGTTAAAACGGGTTATATAGATTAGAGATTAAATAGATTAGTATTTGTAAATTAGACCACCAGTGTTTTGGTGATTTGTTAATTCTTGCCATTAGCCGCTCTTACTGCTCTTAGGTAAATGTGAATCTTAGGTGTTTGCTTTGCTCCCCGCATATATTGAACGAGGGCGTTAATGTATTCGCGAGCATTTCGCTATGATTATTTAAATACCCGCAAACGAAGCGGCCCATAAAGCCCTGGCCGGAACGCGGCGCAGCCGACATAAAATTGGTCAAATAAACCCCAATAAACAATGGTCCATTTGGTGGGATGCTGCCGCCGCTGCCGCCGCCGACGCCGCCCCATCCCGTCCGGCCGAAGAGCATTGTAAGACCGAGGAATTAGACTTAATCGCCTTATCACTCTCCACCCCCCTTCTCGGCGGAACATCTCGCCCGCGCTTCTGGGAGCACAGTGGGGCATAGAAAATCGAGCAAATAGCAGTCAATGTAATCAACCAAATACACAAGGATAAACAAAAGGATCTTGGGCGTCGCCAACGAGCTTAGACAACGACCCGCTGCTCTCCCTAATGGAGGATGTATGGCGGCGTAATACTTTATATCATTTTCTATAAAATTCTAAGCTATAATTTATTCAGCATGCATCCAGATATAGGAGTAATGCAAAAGTTTTCATTTTAAAATGCAAACTTTTTCGTGCTACCTGGCAAAGCTGAGCTATCTCGAATTCGTGACCAGACTGGAGGATGGATAAATCCGTCTAAGTCTGGTAGAGAGCGTGAGGCCGGCTCGCTGGGTTCACTTCCCAGTGACTCGCGTTCGACTTACACGGGCGTGCTGCCATAGTTAGACGGTGGACTGTTTTGGTCCTAAGCCTCTGCGTTTATTTATGGGAGTGTAACGGCACATGATGATTATAAATAAGTCAGTCATCGCATCCGCTTGCCCTTACGTCTTTCCCCCCACAGTCTGGCCACTCAGCTCGGCCGACCATCACTCGCGCGCACTGTGCAACGCTTGCATTTCCTTTGTACTTTCTCATAACCTAAACTATACAATAAATTCAGTTCGATCGGAGTTGTGGACTTTCACTTGAAAACATTGGACAAATTAATGGAGTCAGAACAATCATCATAAACAGACAACGAGTGTGAATTGAATAGGGTTACTCGTTCGTCCCTTCAGCGTCTGCATCAACCCTGCATCGGTGCAGCCCAACAGCAAATACCCTAAAGGAGAATGAATGATCATAAATCGTTATAACTCCCTGGCGAGTTCACCAGTAGTTGTTGACACTCTCGAGTGGTGAGTACCTACGAAGGCTCAGAAATTTTTGGGTACAACATAGAGTTAACGATGATTACAATGCAACAATAAAAAAATGCAATCTAAGGCATTCCTATCGCGGTCGTTTCGAAATTAACAGGACGACAGTAAAAGGGAAAGGCTAAAGCTACGGGCGGTGCTAAAATGATGGCTCTGAGCGTCAAACGCGCAATAAAAATGGCGAAAGGAAGGATTTTCCCCTATAAATCTCTCCACTTTGAAATGCGGTCTCTTTAATTAAATGAATCATTTTAGCAAATCCACATTTAATATGAAACAGATCTAATATATTTGATCAAAATATATATACTTGATCTAATATATTTTGTCAGCGGTCATATTGACGTCTAATTCCATGTGCAGTTTTTTAAAGGGTTTATATCAGAGTAGATCTGACGTAACAATGTATAGCCATGCATACTCTTCATAGAGTATATGACTTTGAAAAGGCTGTAGGGGATTTTATTATTTATAACTTCTTATTATTTTAACAAATCCGACATACCTAAACAGGTAATATACATTTTATTTTATTTTTGACACAGTTTACATTGATTATTTGTACTTCTTAAGAAGTATTCTTATTGAAATTAATTATGTATTACGTCTATTAATCTCTTGTTATTTGTACCTTGGACTGTTTATATTTTTTGTATTTCCATTCTCGATTATGATGGGATAATTATTATAAAAATTCTTCTGTTATACATTGACCACCTTAAGGTATTCTGATATTTTTCCTGTTGATATTACATATTAGACTGATTATAAATAAATAGGCAAACATTATTTTTATAGTTTCGACTACCATTTTAAATAATACTACATAATAGGCTCGATTGAGTTTCTTCGTGAATTAAAATCGGAAATTAGTTCGTGTGTACGAGACAGGGCAATACGCTAGATTGGAATGTGAAATGAGAGCGGTAGTCACATTTTCGCATTAAAACTTACCCACCAAAGATAGAGGATCCCAATTCAAGAGGATGATGATGATGATGATGAGTTTCATATTCCGCTCTAACGTATTGCTCTATCTCTTTCGCTTGAACTAATTTCAGTATTAGTTCAAAAGAAACGCAATCGGGCCCAATATGTAATGATCGTTACTTCCTAATTATCTTCTTTATAACTATGACTATAACTATACACTGATTAAGTTTTTAATCTACGAAAAAAGGAATAAATAGGTACCTAAATAAATAATTAATTCAATTTGAAAATAATACTTGATTACCTACTGAAATGGTAATTATTAAATAAAAGTGTAAATTATAAATAAATGTATAATAATAGCTACCTATTTCATTAAAAAAATAGAATTCTTTTATTTGGATTTATTCCTATGTTATACATAAGGTTAAACTTAAATTAATACGAAATGAACTTTATAAAAACTATGAATTAGTTACAATAACTACAGTCTACAACGCAAGAACGTGATGATTTTGAAAATGTTTCTGCCAATCTGTTTTAATCTGTCGGTAATCTTTACCTGTATCTGAAATGGATTAGGTTGCTGCATACAAACGGTCTACTGAAAATCATGCATTCATCCGTACGGCAGTCTTTTTGTTAGTTATCCAAATTATAATGAGAAATAGATTATCTAAAGATTTTTTTGTAATGGAACTGGGCGTTTTTGAGTTCCGTAACTTAAAAGCAGGCTGTAACTTTTAAACGAATTATCCGCATTGAAAATATAGTTTACCAAATATTTTGAAAGAGCTGATTTGAGCTGCCGATTCGAGCCTAGCGTTAGTGTTAGGAAAATAGTCGTACGTTTCATTTTACTACTAATTAGTATGTGTAATTATTTGTTTGATATAGTGGGTCCTTACCTATGTTATTGCTGGTTTTTTCACTCTGGCCATTTCGGAGAACGGTATTAAACCAAAATTTCACGATTTTAAAAATATCTTTATCTAAAGATTTTGGACCTACTGTGCTCCGCATCGCCTTAGCGGTGTCCCGCTCTAACGGGCGTCGCGACGCTCTGTTTGTTTGGCGGACGCGAAGATAACGGGTTCTCTCCTCAGCGATTGCTTTGCATAAAAATATCCCCATCTCGGCAATGTTAAGGGAGCGTATCGTGTTACTACAAATTGTTGCACTTACGGCATCTTATCCACCTTTCCGCTGCGAATATATTATTATTAATGACGTAATTTGCAATCCAAAAAGCAATAAATAAATCCTGAAATATATTGGAGAATCTGGCCAGGTTGCAAGTTTAGCTAGGCTTAACTAGCTACTGCGCCACTGTCAGCTGCTGATCGAGGAGTTGCGGCCGAATACTCAAGAAGGTCCTTTTAAGTAGCTCGAGATGAAGATCGTGTCGCTCTGAGTAGAATTTGTGTCGATATACGAAAGATCAATGATAATTGATAACGATATATGATAGTTGAATGACTGAACGAATGATAAACGTAGAATGTTGAATGAATGAACTAAGAAAGATAGTTGATGGAGAATCCTAGGTAACTCAGGTGAATCTCACTTAGATAACGAGTAAATAATAGAAAATAGATATAAAACAAAATTATAGTAATCTAAGTGTAAATCAAGTAAATTCCTATGTATGAATAGTGGCGCAAATCCGGTTTGAAATTCTTTGCAATGTTGGAAACGAGACGCCTTAGAATCGCGTAACGTTTCTATATTTGATTCAGAATAGCACGTGCCTGTTGCAAGAATACGTCTGCTCGGGGCGGGTAACGAATACCAAAAGAAAGAGAAACGATTGAAACCATTGCAATTCGTATTCAGTATTGCCCGACGTAATAAGCAGGTTTTATAATTCTCAATAACGATACAATTAACAGTCTTTGCCGACGTATTGCTATATGTCGTATTATACGGTCGAAGGAGGTAACGATCAGTGTTACAGCTTATAACACACACACTCACACACCACACGACCCGATGGCATAGTGGCTAGGTCTAACCGATCTTACATTATTCGGTGTTCGATTTCCGGCTGGGCCACCATTTTCCGATGGAATAAAATTAACGGAATTGCATTACAATTTTGTTGACCTAATGCAATAACAAAACACACACTTACACTTTTGTTACACGTACACATACTTATAAACTCTTTATAGTAGGGTTGGTTGTAAGAGATATTGTATGATAATAAACTCGCCCAATGTGAAATTTCACAATAAAGAGTAGAAACGAACAAACACTCAATAATAGACCTGCTTCTTGATAAATTATCCGATTTTCTGTTAGAAAAGATTGATTATAATCAAAACTATTTATTATTAAATCACAAAATAACAATAAGAAACCAACAAATGTGCCAACTCATTTCTTCAGAAGAGAATATACATAGGTACCTAATAAATTGGGCGTTCATATGTAGGAACCAAAACGAGTACATTTCATCGTCACGTCCTGGCTTTAAATTAAATTTTAATAAATTTTTCAATAAACCTCTTAATTTGAAAAGTCGATGAAACGAAATTTAAGGCCGTGTCGTTATTATAATTTCATTAGACCGAAGCCGCCGCTGTCGCGACGGCTTTAATTTGACGAGAGGCCGACAAGTTGACGAGATGAAGGTCCACCACTGCTGCGTGAAAAATGACTATCGAAGACTTGGAGCATGGATTAAGTGCGAAAATCGGAATCGACTAAGATCAATTAAATAACATCGAAACAAATCAATAAATTCAATTCATTTCTCATATGCAATAATATATAAACATTGTTATTATTTAGTCTACTTCTTTTAGCTGCATCTGCACTAAAGTAGACTTATTGGTAGTCATTTTATTTTTTTATTATTAAGATTTTTTTTTACTATTTTTATACATTTGGCCTCATTGCTATCAATGTTATAAATAAACTCAGAAAACTTGAACACTCAAATTATGACAAATGTCTAGTGCCTACCTTACTATGAGTGTATTGTCCCATATCTAGGCGGGTCAAACATAGTCCTTATTAGCGTCGCAGTACATCATCATTCGCGCTACAGCATATATGTTTGGGAATAAATGAAACTAAATTTTGTTTAAAGCATTTATACCCTTACGGTAACGGCTCACCTTAATAACTAACAAAATTATCTTACGATCAGCCTGCTTTTCTAACATAACGCGGCAGTACTCAGGCAGTCACCCATCTAAGTACTGATCACGCCCTACGCAGCTAAACTTCGTTGAACTGACGTTGCATTAATTGACGATACAGAAATATGCAGGAACTTTTAGGACATAGATAAATAATATTATAAATCGGTTTAAAAACGAATTTAACTCGTGAAGTTTATAGCACCCGATGATTTGGCCATGTTACTACCGCCGTTGTCTAGGGCAGACCAATCTACCCTAAACAACGGCGGTTGCGACATCATCAAAACGTCGGGTGATAAAAACTGTACGCGTAAACTTCGGCTTTTAAACCTATTTATAATATTAAACTACCGTGATCTTCGATTTCATGATAAATGTAATTATTATTGATTAAAAAAAAATTGGCAAACTTGAAATATAATTAAAAAATAAATGGTAGGAATAGTAATGTTAAAATCTACACTGACACAAGTGCATACGTAAAATATTATGAAGGAATATATCAATCTTGACCCAGGAATCGCTGTTGCAAGCTCCAACCAAAGTTTAATTGGCGAATATTATATGCAATATTCCATCGCATGTAGTGCCAGAAGAAAAAAAGAGTACAATACTACTACTTCAGAGATGATAGGACCACGATCTTTTGTATGAGAGTGAATAAAACATTTGGTTAAAAAGTGTTTACTTGGCAGTTGCAAATACATACACTGCTGCGAATAAGCCTTCGAACAGTTTCCCATAAAATAAAAGCGAATTCGTATTTTTAAAAGTTAACGATACAACCATCCTGTTGTTTTTTGTTGGGGTTGTTCATTCATTGGAGTCATAAAACTTTATTTGCCATTTCTACAACCCTTGTATGTTGAAAAACAATTAAGAGAGTGGACGATGGTGCAATTGTCTCAAAATGCCGTTCTCATCTTACCTCAAAAAGTCTTTTGTATTGATCACCACTGGCATTTTTTAGTAGTGCCATCTTGAATACTTCAAAAAACTGATGAATTAAAATAATTTTTGAATTTCGCCATCAATATTAAAAAAAAAATAAAATAAAGTCATTCAACCCTGCCACGGAAAAGTTCCTATAGTGCTGTTGACCTATAAACTCTCTTATTATTTGTTATCAAAATTAGCAAAAATAATATAATGGATTGAAACTTAATCATTATTCACCCCAAAAAACTGCATTCAGTACGAAAAATCGAACAAATGACAAGTAATCAATTGACAATAAAAGTCAGTTGGTGTAATCCACTATGTGACTAAAAAATCAAAGGAACCGATCAAATCGAGGGCTGTACAAGGAGTGGAAGGCATAAAAAGATTGACAAATCATCGGAGACCTATTAAGTGGTCTCATTTTTGAGGTCAAGAAAGAAGCCAAGACGTGATTTGGCCCAGGATCTTAATGAGTCGTACAGCGTTTCGGTGATCCCATCGGTGGTTCGAAGAGTCCTACTGACTGCAAAAAACGAATTTCAATCACAATGAAAATAGTATTAAAAATGACTAAGCAAATTTTGATAATATTTGACTATTACTTTAGTATTTTTTTTTTTTGGGTTGCAAATTTTTCTACTCGTCTACGAGTATAAACAGTATCATGAAAATCACGGAAGCTTGTTACCCCTAATAGACATCAGGACTCATTTAAATAATCGTCAAGTACTGCAGCGATTTATTTCCTATTGCGAAGAAGTATATATCAAAAAGTATTCAATCCATGCTCCTATTCCAAATACGGTAGCGGTAGAGTTAAAATAGGCGTGGGGAAAGGCAGGGCTACCGATGATTGGATTCGTCTAATTTGCAACGCAAACAGACTACCGCGTTTACTTTGTGGCCCTGCAATTAATTCTATATTCAGAATGACGTGGGTACAACCCCTAAATTGCGTACCCAGGAAGGCCATTCAGAGCGAAAAACTTGTTAGTAGGTTTAATAACAATATGTGCTCTACTTTGTGTTTCGTTGACTGACAATCATTTTTTTGTCTTGTTTTTGCAAAATCAAAAAATTTTGAATAACTTTGTATGTGTGTCTGTTTGTCCTCCTGTGCGCACGATAACTCGAACACGACTTGACGCACAGTAACGAGATCTTGCATGCTTATCAACCTAACAAAACATGTGCCTAATTTAAAATATGAGTTTTTTTTACCGAGAACGGTTTGTTGCACAGCGACGAGATATTGCACCTTTTAAAAAATGAGCTCAAGTCCTTATTTGAGCACCTTCGTTCATATACTAGTATATTGTGGCGATGCGTAGTAGTTAATGATATAAGGGCCGGGCCAGATAATTCGGCGGCGCGGTGCGGTGCCGCACCGAGATGTGTTCGCTTATGGATTCGGTGCCACGCCGGAAGGCATACAATGGATACTTGCATGTAGGACGCCGCAGCGGCACCCGCTCAGGCGCAGCATTGCAGCCGCGCCGCATCGTGTGGCCCGGCCCTAAATGGCACAGTCTTCTGAGCACAAATAGCTCTAAATATTGAAGCATTTCGATACGTATATATCACTAAAAAGGTATGGAAGACAATTCGCTGGTATTCGTGTAAAAGACTGCTTCTTTGTAAACGACATTTTGATCGCGGCAGCAGTCGTAAGAATGTAAAGATATCTACTGGAACTGACACGCGAACATGCTACAGACAAAATCATTTAAGTTCACCGATGAAACAAACACACTCACAAATTTGATTGGTTTTTTACCCTAGGTAAATAACTTGCGTTTTGTAACTTGGGTATTTCGGGTGTAATGCGGTTATTATTGTAATTAAGGACAGCCGAATCCATCCTCAAAACTAAATAACTTTATTTCTACCTTGACATACAACTGACACATACCTGATGGTGCGAAAAACACGATTGACAGAGATCAACACCTGCTTAAGATGTTTAAACAACTGCCATACAGAAGAAAACCTAACGAGTAATTGTAATAACGAAAAATAAATGATGTGTTACTACGCATTATTGTGAAAATTCACAATGGGCCGGCTAATTACTACACGATAATCTCATATAGCTACTCCTATGAAATATTGTATTCTTAGAGATTGTGTAAGAGAGATAGAGAGACTCCGTTATCCAGTCGCAAGCTTTCTCGATTATTGAGAACGGTTTTGAAGTGGTATATTTTTTGCCTTTAAAGCCGTCCCGCACAAACGGTATTGGGTGGTTTAATTACGCATTACGTGAATATTTCAGTGAAGGCAAATATTTTTCAACGGAGCATATTTGACTGTGTCGAGTGAAGGAGCTGGCTTCCAATCGTTCTTCAAATAGGTTCGTTCGTTCAAATAGTTCAAAGTGCCAAAAGGCAGGAAGAAAGTGCGCCCGCCAACGACCATTGTGAGTCTAAGTGGGCGACGCAGACTAAGGTTCAAATGTAAACAAGGTTTCCGGGAGAAAACACACACAGGCCGGTGTTTGGATTGCGCCGCGGCGGCGGACGTCGCGGCACGGCATTGGGCGTCGCGACGAAGAATCCATGACGAAATTTCCGCTCGACGAAGTGGCAACGTCTTCCGCTGACCGAATAGCTGTTTCGCAATTATACCGCTTGACGCAACAGCCCAATTTTTAGAATGTGTAGAAATGTATCCGTCTATTTATGAATACTAATAGCCCAGTGAAATAGGAACACAATTCGACGTTTGACGGAAATAACTGATAATATAAAATCGAAGACTATCTCGGTTGTTTGACATTATAAATAGGATAGAAAACGAATTTACCACGTGAAATTTGTAGCACCCGACGTTTCGGTGACGTTGCAGCCGCCGTTGTCCAGGTAGACTAGGTATCACAATTGATAATGTTGTGAAAGTGAGCAAAGATTTTTATTGCGTTGTAGTGTTAAACATACTAAAAGTCGCCTTCTTAATCTGTTGGAAAAATGGCACTCTGATTCAGTTTCTCACGTGTATCTCGCTAACTGCTGGCAATATCCGAATTAAGCATAATATAACAAATAAAGCTTATAAAATGTCTACAAAAAATGTTACACATATATTTTTTTATATTATCTATTATTCATATGAAAATAATGCAAATAACCTATCGTAATCAACTGACAATTGACAATCGCCCACCCGCCCGTGGAACAGTTTATGACTTGCCAGCGGTGCATGCGATGGCCTGGCGATCGGTTACCTAGGCATTCCGGGATATTTTGATAATAATAATAGATGATATAAAAAAAATATATAAAATTTTTGGAGGAAAATTTTATAGGCTTTAATTTATATATATATATCACGCATACTTTTAATGTCGATAACACTTAGCGAGATATAAGCGAAAATATTTCTAATATCGACTCAAGCGCAAGAGATTGAGAAGGCGACTTTTAGTATGTTTAACAGTACACCTCAATGAATATCTTTGCCAAGTTTCAAAACGATTTGAGTTATTTCTATTAAAATTACCTAGTAGACTGACCTATAAAGCGATTTATCTGAAAACTTGTCTTTGGTATCGAGTAGAATATGTTTTCAGTGCTTTTAGATAATCAACATTAAGCCATAGTAAACAAGTTAAGCTTCACAGTTCTTTAATTTAATTTGTAATTCACAATCATATACTTATACAGTAAAATAATCACCATTAACAATTAAAATATTAGTCTCAAAAACAGTAAACGGTAGACGAAAATCCAGTAGCATAAAACTCATAGCATAATATGGAAAAAACTGTTGCCAGTGACCATATTTTAATGTCACCTAACACCACCTAGCCTGTCTAATGCGGACATTTAATAAAAATATTTACAAATATGTAGTATTTAAACAATGATAATTACTATAACCGACTAAGACAATCATATATAATAATTATTATTTTAAATGGTAAAAATGAACTTTAAATAAGTGCATATAGATACCTATATTAAAATAACCGTAAAAAATAAATAAATGTCGCTTTGCTAAAAACTATAATAAATAAGTATATATTAGGAAACGAACTTTCTTCAAGACACTGTACAAAATCTTTTCGTAATATTTTGAATATTAGTTAGATAACTCAATACTCAATACTCGCGACCTTGAAATCGATGAGGTTTCTCCGTCGATTAACGATAAAGTTTATTCAAACGTATTGACCTCTTCTGCTATACAAAACTTGTCACGCTCCCAATTAGAGTATGCGTCTTAACCCTTCGAGTAGCGGCATAATTTCATGGCAGACCGCGGCAATTTATTGGAATATCTTGCAATATCGCCGCGCTCGACAAAAAGTACTATAACTAGGAACTACTATAGCAATAATAAAAAGAATAACTGTGCAATGATCGCATTGAAATGTCATATATAGAATATTGAAATCTCAATTTATAAAATAATTAAATAATTATAAATAAATATGAGAAAGTCGAAAAAGTGAAAAAAACTCGGCATTTCTAATTTGTATTTGTCTACGGAACATATTTAGAAATTGTAAATGCTATCGTGATCTTTATTAGATTCTCTATCAAATGTAATATTTCGTTTTGATTATTTACATACAAAAATATTTAGATATTAGGTCATAAAAATATATATTTTTTTTATGATATCTCGAAAAAAATCTCGAAAATAATAACCTCATTAACTTATAAATACGCTGAAAACTTCATATATTTCAGCGAAAAACAAAATAATATGTATTTTGTCAACCAATTACGCAGACATTTTGCATTTTTAGAGTTATTTATCGCAAAGACTCAATAATTAGTAATGGCGACATAGCGCCGCACCCAATTTTTCCACTCACAAAAATAGGTAAAATTGGAATAAAATGTACATAAAATCACTGAATTCGCTTGATAAAGTGTTTTAGAATCAAATTTACTTACATATCTATTGATATTACTTACATATACAACTGAAGACACTAAAAAAACACAAAAAAACTTCACGACCCGATGTCTGGCAACGGCGACCAACCAGCGATGTGTGACAGTGGAATTTTACCATAAATATCCGTTAAAATGACGCGCGAAATTATTTCATCGGCCGTCTATGTATCTATGGTAATAATGAGATATTTGGTATGGATTTTAGAATGCGTTCGAATAAGAAATTAATATTACTGTGCACTCCGGGAGCGGGTGCTGTATTCCTAACGGAAACACCCTCTCCCGTTAGAAAGATCTTTTCCACCTTTCAAGGCTAGACACCAATTTTGGGTTTAGAGTTCCGCCCACAGGATGTGTAGCGCATAAAACTGGATTTCCGCCGACAACGAACTGTTCAGGAATAAATTAATATTCAAGAACTGCATTAGACACCACCTGAAAGCTTAATCCTCTCCACTTGCCCGTACCGCATATGTGATGTGATGTCATTTGAATATTAATTTCATAAATAAAATCGATGAGCGCCGGCTCTCTCAGCCGGCGGATGAACCCTTTGTTTGGTTCCTGTGCAAATGCCTCGGGCGGCGCGGTTAGATTCTCGGCTAAGCGCAAACAGACGGCGGTAATATTTGAATAAAATGTATGGCGGAATTTAAGTACTTTATTGTAGCTTGTATATGAGATATTCCAATCAAAATCGTACAATGTGATTTCGGCCAACAAAGCAGCTGTATACAAAATTTCAGGTTTTTAAGTCCATCATTTTGATATTAATATATAACTAGGCCGTCCCTTGGTGAAACGATTTTAGCATCAACCTTTTCAACTCTTCCCATTATTAAATAAGGCCTGCATGCCAAATTTCAGATTAATCGGATTAAGCTTTGGGCTATCTTAAAGGAATGCACACACACGCAGACACACACACAGAGATACGTCTACAATACTTAAAGTAATATAAAAGGCACACATTAAATAATAGCACTCAATGGTTTTCATGATGTTTGAATGAAATGTACCATTTTGCACGCCTTATTTGCCGTATAATCAAAATGGTAAAATAAATAAACGACTTACGCTGTAGAAGTCAAAGCAAAACCGAAGCGGCTTTATCGTGCAGATTATCGGCGAGAACAAGGCGAAACAAATAGGGTTTCGTCTCCGACTCGGAGTTGCCTTGCTTCTTTACGGAGTAATTTTCCCAATCAACGAGCTGAATACAAAAGCTTAATAAAATAATGCACCGACATGCTTCCCACCCCACCAGCCGGGACGTTCGAGCCCCCCTTTGCTCGCCGGGCGCCCCCGCCCTATGGGGCCAAGGGGTCTCTAGGGCGGGCGGCGGGACGATGAGCGCGGAGGGCGGGGCGGGAGTAGAGAATTTCAATTTAAGATAAGAATGTGTCGATGCGACAGTGGCGCACTTGGCGTTCTTGAGAAGTGAACTTTGGGCGGGCGGATTTCGGTAGGGCGGGCTCGATACCGCGTCGTGTTGTATGTTTGCGGTGGGCAGCTTCGTGCCGAACCGAACAACTTATTCAAAGTTGCGCGTCCAGTGAAATGGAAATCTTTCACATCGCTAAAATTAATGAATAATAGATAGGAAATATAAAGAAAGTACTAATATGCAATTTAAAAACTGAAAATAGTTTTGTTATGAGTGGCAAAAATGCAGGCTCCTAATATGCTTGCTAAATGCAGGCACTTTGCGATACAATATTTATCATGCCTTATTTAGAACACCATATAATAGGACACTGAACATAAGCGAAGATTAATAAATATTTGGAACTATGAATGTCATCTACACGTTGCTTCTCGTAGTAAAATTCTAGCTGCCAAAACGTAGTATGGTACGAGAACTCTAATAATAAAATTAGTAAAAGCTACTTAAAAAGTAGCGAAGGAAATCCCAGCTTGTATTGGGAAATGCTTATGTTTGAATGAGATATACTTACGGATGTGCACGACTTTCGACGGTGCAATGTAAGTTTAAAGGTCCTTTTGCAGTCGACTAACGATCACTATTCATCCATATATCTCATAAATAGGGCTTATCCTTATGCAACACAAAATGCCTTCAATTGAGACGAATTAAGCGAAAAATTAAAAAATTAAACTATTGATCACTTCGGCAAAGCCGTTTTCTAAATGAAAGTGACATTACGAAATAATTCAAATTTCGAATGCTACCAACATTTAAAATATGATACAATTGGCTGAGTTTGTCACCAACGAGCCATTAAATCGAAATAAAAATAAAAAAACCTCATGCTCAATGAAATGAAAGAAGAAACTTCATATATATATAAATATATATATATATATATATATATATATATATATATATATATATATATATATATATATATATATATATATATATATATATATATATATATATATATATATATATATATATATATATATATATATATATATATATATATATATATATATATATATATATATATATATATATATATATATATATATTTATATATATATATATATATATATATATATATATATATATACCGTGCTAAATATACCCCCGTGGAGAGGATGATCTAGTACTCCCCGTGGCCTGCTACTATTAAATAATGTTAGTAATGAGTCTGGGCTTTTTTATGTCACCTCGAAATAAAGGCTTCCGAATCTCAGAATATTGAATACATGACCCATGTCTTTTACGCAGTCATTCCAAGCGCCGTAAGTGACGGGTAGATGTTTCTTCAACGTGTGTTCTCAAGCATCTTTCTATATCCTCTCAGATCCATAACTGACGTGCCACTGAAAGTAATATGGCTTCTCGGTCGCAAAGATCATATAAAATATTTTCATGCTGGTTCAGACTTTGGATGCCATACGCTGGACTTTTGGATGACTCAGATACTGCTCCGTAGAGCTTCGATATGTGACGTCACCGGCTGCTTCCGAAAATTATATTAAACCCGCATGTATACTTACAGGCCTAGAACCGCCATAGCTTAACTATACTTCCGATAGAGTGGCTAGGGAGGTCCATTGTATAACTCGATTATCGATCCATTTGCATGTGATTTAAAGTTGAATGTTTTTTAATAAATCTTCAGATTCCTTCTTTTACAAAGACTAATGGATCGGCCAACTTTGCATTCTGTTCAGTAAATTCTTGAGGAGCTAAAACGTCGGCTTATAAACTACATAGTACATTATGGCAGAGCGTTAAATAAGTGAAACAGCCCTACGGAGCGCTGGCGGTCCGGGCATAAACGCCACGAGCGTGTTTAAAGTTTCCACGATAAGCAGCTTTGCATATTATACTTTTGTCACGGAAGTCTCTCGCGCGAGAATTATGCGGCCGCTTCCCTCCTCCCCTCCTTCCTACGCTGAATGTAAACATTGACGAAGTTGCCGCGTAAATCGACACATTTCACCGACAAACTTGGTTTTCCTCAGTCTTATTTCCTATCCAACCAGACAGGCAACAATATGTAGGTAGACTAATATCTTATTAATAAATATGACGTCATCTTTAAAACAGATAGCCACACTTCTCTTTGCCCCACTTTTTCTTATATAGGTAGACCAATATCTTAATAATAAATGTGAAGACATCTTTAAAACAGATAGACACACTGCTCATTGCCCCACTTTTTTTCGCACATACTAAAATTTGCACGTGCTCTTGGATTTAGTCACGCAATAAACTATATATGCACTTAGATTTCATTATAAGATGTACCTTAAATTATGCCATCACATCGACCCTAACATTCAAATCGGCATCGAAAACTCTTAGGTTTTTAACACGAACTACCCACAATTTCTCAACCACAAATCCCGTTGCTTTATGTTTCTTGATGCCCTTGTCGAAAACAAGGTCGATTACATTGTATAGAATGGAAAGTCATATATTGTACTTATATATAAAACGTCTCAAAAAATGCTAGGCATCTATTTGTGTATTATTATAACAACGCATTTACAAAATATATGTATCACTAATATTCATATCGTTTTACAAGTATTTGCATAATTTAAAAAAATAATAAGCAATATGTGAATAAAAAATAATACGGCCGATATGAGCATTACCATATGTGTACTGCTGCTGCCTAACTAAGTACCGGGACTTGTTCCAAAGCAGATCATCTGTGCAATCGGGAATTCGAATTCTGTCTTAGTTATCCCCAGATATATCATGGCTTGTTTCTTTAGGACATGGTTGGATATATGATTTATCTTCGATCTACGTTATTATGTTCAATGTTCAAATATAGGCCCGAATATAGGGCACCTAATTTTAGTTGAAGTGGTTGCCAGTACGCCAAAGGAGAGATCTTCTTTTACTTTTTCTCCTCATCGTGTACTCTCCCAATCAACACCAATCTAACTCCACGAGCTTATCGATCCATTAAGTTCCGACCATTACTTCGGTCACTGTTTGGTATTTTATTAAAGATTCCTTATCGCAAGGAATTTTGAGTAAATTATCATACTGAAGTTCGATCTACGTTATCATACCGAAGTACAAGACCGTGAGAAAACAGTTCTACGAGTAGAAATCAGTATTATGATATTGATTTCTACTCCTACTCTTTCTGTGTTCATGGTGCAAGTGTCTGAAATGATCTTCCAGTAAATTTATAAAACTCTCCTACATTAGAATAATTCAAGACTTGCTTCAAAACGTACTACTTTTCTAAGAAGTAACCGGTTATTCCCTTTATCTTTCTTTCCTTACCCAATCTCTTCTTCTTAGTGTTTGTTTTAAATATGGTAGTATGTATTTTATGCGGGCAAACTTATTTGTTTATTTGTCTTTATTGCACAACGCGTCTTTATACCACTGCCTGCGATTATCTTGGTTGTAAGATATTGCTAAGTGGTAATAAGCTCGCCTTTGTGTGTTTCTTTTTAATGGCAAATAAAGAGTATATTATAATTATTATTATTAGGATCCTACCTTTTACTGAAAGGCAATACTTTTAACCTTCTATCATGGCGGACAAAATCATCTATGAGAATCGGTCACGGGAATAGGTCACGCCGACATAAGATGCAATGCCTGACCAAAACCACGCATACAAATAGGGACGTGGCTAAGCAAGGCACTGCTCTATTAATAGGTTATAGAGAATACTGATGAAATCGATACCTTGGAAGATAGTATACAAACATTAATAATACCAAACTTTAACCAAAAAAAAACCGACTTATTTTTTTTTTCATAATTGCAACAGCCATTTTATAGTGGAACATAGAACAGGCTATCATAATTTAATGCGTATACCAAATTTTGTGTCTGTGCTGTTAACCGTTGAGGGGTTGCCTCGTTGGAAGCTAACCCTAGGTGCTGCAGTCCTGTCTTGGTAAAACTTCCAAGACAGGACTGCGGAACTCATAACTCAGGACTCAGAACGGGCTGTCGTAATTAAATGTATATACAAAATTTCGTGTCTCCGCGTTTGACCGTTGAGGAGTCCCGTCATTGGGAGCCAACCCTGGGTGCAGCAGCCGTGTTATGGTGAAACTTAGAACGAGCTATCATAACTGAATGCGTATACAAAATTTCGTGTCTCTGCTTTTGACCGTTGATGAGTATCCTCGTCGGGAGCCAACCCTGGGTGAAGAATCAGGTCCTGCTTACCGCTAAAAAATGCATTGTCATAGGAACCCAACCAACATGTACAGTTTCAACTCCATGTGATAATATTTGAGTAGTTCCCTCAATTCCTCATGGATATCATCATCAGAACAGTGTTTAGTCAAAAATTCTATCAATCCAAGTTATCCTCAATCTCGAGGAAGGAGTGGACAATTTTTCGACCAAAATCATAATGAGCGATGAGGCTCATTTCCACCTCAGCGGGTACGTGAACAAGCAAAACTATCGCTTCTGGGGCACCGAAAATCCACGAGTGATGCACGAGGAGCCATTACACCCGCTCAAAGTGACTACATGGTGCGCTGATCACGTTGGAGGAGTCATCGGGCCATTTTTTTTCGAGAATGCCGCTGGCCAAATGACAACAGTGGACGGTGCGCGCTATAGGGCCATGTTGACCGAGTTTTTTCTGCCGCAATTGGACGAATTAGGACTGAGGGCATGTGGTTCCAACAGGATGGAGCAACGGCACGCGTTCCCGGGTCGCCTCATCTCTCGTTTTGGCGATTTGCACTGGCCCGCAAGATCGCCCGATTTCAGCGTTGCAGACTTTTTTGTGGGGTTTTTTGAAGTCACGTGTTTACGTGAACAAGCGCAAGATTCTGAAAGCCCCCAAGGACAACATTCGACACTAGTGCGAGAATCTGTCGCCAGAAGTTCTCGCCGAAGTGATGAAAAATGGCATAAAACGAACCCGTATGGCAATCAATTGTAACGGCGCCCATTTGGCCGATATAATCTTTTCGACTTAACCAATAAAATTCTAATGGTTCAAATAAACATAATCAAGAAATAGAATCTAAGTTTTTCATTTAGAAAAAAAAGAGAGCCAAACAACATCGGATGACTTCTTTTGGCCCACCTTGTATATATATATATATATATATATATATATATATATATATATATATATATATATATACATATGGATGTCAAAAAAGTTTGGAGATTTCGAGATGAGGCACTACAGTAGAAAATATGTGAGTCCTAGGTAAAATGCCGTAGGGGATTCATAGTAGAGGACTGGGAGATGACGTCACACATTGGCTGTTTTAAACCACACTGATTAAAATAGGTATTTAAATTTATATTTAAAATAAAGCAATGATATATTTTATATGATATAAAGAATATACATTTAATAAAAAGTTTAATTATTTATGTTTATATATTTTTCATAAAATTTAATGTATCTTTTAAATTGTAAATGTATCAAATTTATTATAATAACTAAGGATAAAAAATCGAGTTATTACAATATTAGGCCATTAGGCATTTACATCGTTAGGTGAATAGGAAACAAACACTCTCTGAAGTTTACATACTATACAACTAACAGCTGAGGATAGTGGCCTAAATATATGTAGAAACTTCATGACAGTTTTCGGGTAGGAATCCAAATTAACTTGGATGGACTAAGCATTTCAACTACTCCGATAGACAGGGTACCGCGTTTTCGATAAATTCAAACCGTAGAACAAACCAAGTTAAGAGTAGGAACTTTTTGATTTACGAGGAACGTTCGGTCTGTTTATAATAGGATGGTGATTTATTATCATTTTGGTAATAATTATCCTCTCATTTGGGTCATTTTCTTCTAGCCTATTTATTACCCAGAAGGTATAATCAATTAGAGGCCTCACTCGAAAAACATAAAAAAACAGTGTAGCTAGTTTTGTATTGATTAATAACAAACTAAAATTGCAACCAAACTTTCGCTATAATACCGATAAAAAAATATGTTGATACAGCGTTAGTTTTTAATTATTGACACCCTTGAAATGTGTGAATTAGTGTGAGAAAATAAGCAACATTTGACAACCAATTGTTGAATCAAATAATATTACAAAATTATTTTAAAATGATACAAATCTTATATTACAAAGGCTGTTTCGCCTATGCAGATGCATCAGGGATATACTAAGCAGGAAGTCCTTAGCAGCCTCAAGTTCAAACTTTAAAAAATAATTGTTAAGTTAACAATCTTTTAAACATACCTTATATAATATCGGTTATAACATGTATCGGCGCAATGTTAATGACGCTTTATACCTTTTTAAAATAATGAATGGCATATTTGACTGCATTGACCTGGTGGGCGGGATTAATAATATTGCCTAAATGAGCACTACGCGCCAATTTTAACTTTCTGATTTAAAACTAATTCGTCAAGTAATTGAGTACACACACGCTGCTGTGAGCTTTACGACACCCTCTTAAATAGTATTGATATATTTAATAATTCCATAACCACTTACAAATACTTTGTAAATGTAACCCTATCAAATATAAAACTGTCAATTTTTGGCTATTTTGTTCATTATTATTACTATTATTATACTTTATATACGTTATTATTACTAAATTTACTTTTTATTCACTCCACACCCACACACTCAACACACCTATAAACACACATGCACACACACACAAACACACATCCTAAGCGCAAGCCTCTTATGTAGTAAAACAATTTTAGGTATTTTAGTTGTATTAAGTAGTTAAACGTTAATTTCAGTAATTTCATTGAAATCCGTAATTGGTATTATTTTCAAGTAATATATAGTTTCATAATGTAATTTACTTTCAATTAATACAGTGTGATTTCTAAATAAAGAATAAAGAATATTATAATTTGAATTTCGCGCGTCAACTCATTCAATTTAAAAATCAAATTGTGAACGAAGGTCGAAATCGAATTTTGAAAGAGGCACGCATCGCAAGCGTCGCACCTTTTTTAAGGGCCTTATTATTTAATTAATGTTTGGTGAAATTCAAGTATTATTTGTGTCGCTTGTTTATACAATCTATTCCAAACCAAAAAGGCACCAGGGTACCAGACTTCAATCTCAAGGTATCGAGATTGAAGGATGACTAGCGCCCTGGCAGATTGATTTAAACCACAATCCTTTGAACTCTTGTTATGACCAAATGATGCCGATATGCCAAATTTCAAATCAAACAGCAAAAGCGTTTTGGCGCTAGCCTGGAGGGAAAAACACACAGAGTGACAGACACAGAGAAGTGCGTTCACAATACTCAGATATTTTAGACCCGGGAACTCTAAAAAATACGTATTATGCATTATGCCAAAGCATTCTTTGTTATGGCATAATCGGGTGGGGTGGTTGTGCATCAATTATCCTCCAGCCTCTTGAAGTAGCGCATAATATATAAATACAAACGGAGCTGCCATGGAATTCACCGACCGGAGTCGGGCCCATCATATTACTATTTTTTTACACTTCTGGGGGGTGAGCAGTGGATTCCGGACTTACGAAGCGGCTGTGGTAGGTTTAGGACAGCTGTCTTGCCACATGTGAGCGTTCACCTTGCCACCCATTCACTCCCCCTTCGAAGCCATAGAATTTGAGATGCGCAAATCGCAGTTTTAGATAATTTTTCTAAGAAAGAGTTGATTATTTTTCTGGAAAGGCCAAGATCTTTAAAGAGGTGAAATAGAGATTTAGCTGGCAGGCCACGAGCGCCAACTTCCACCGCGTGAAGGTGAACAGTGAAGCCGTTCCGGGTTACGGCATTTGCAAGATCATGGTATTTATTTAATTTGTACTCGTGGTCTTTTGGGATATTTGATTCCCATGGAACAGTTAATTCTACTATAAGAGCCACCTTCCGAGATAGAGAGTAAAGAGTTATATCTGGACGGAGGGCTGTGCATCCGAGACTTTCAGGGAATTTATACTGCTTAGAGACCGAATCAACCTCCAGAATCCAATCTGTAGCTTTCTCGATTATTGAGAAAGGTTTTGTAGTTAAATGTTTTTTGCCTTTAGAGCCATCCCGCACAAACTGTATTGGGGGTTTGGAGGATACTGTCAAACCCTTGTTGGCACGAGCCACTGAGAGACTAATTACCTCGCGAATAACAGCGAGAACTTTGTCATGGCGGTAAGTGTACCGTCCTTGATCTAAGGCCACCTTGCAGCCAGCTAGAATGTGTCTAGCTGTGCAAGGGGTATTGCTACAGAGGGGACAAGAACTATCCTCGGCAAAGCTCCAACGAGCGAGGTTACTGGGGTCTGGAAGTGTATGCTGAAAGGCATTCAAATAAAATTTCAGCATCTCTGGCGTCCAGTCATAGAGCATTACCTTCCAGTGCATTGGAGGCGGAATGCAAAAGTCCCCAATTGTTGTCCAATCATTCTGGCATTGAAGGCCAATAGCATGAGCCATACTCTTGCTGTCGTAATCTCCCCGCAAAAGAGACTTCTTCAAGTCCACGTCGCTCGTGGTTGTACTGCCATACCCCAGACCAGTGCCATTCTGGCTGATTCCAGTAAGGAACTTTTTGTGGAAGTCTACGCGGGCTTGTAGATCATTTGAATCACTACGGCCACTTATTACGTGCTTCGATATTGCCGGATCTTTGGAATTGCACAGAATCGAATTTTTGGTTATTCTGGAGTTGGCGTAGAGCAGAGAGGGCTGTTTAAGCGCTAGCCCAAAATTTTGTTTGGACCTGAAGAGAGTCGAGGGGTCAGCTGGTTTGGCTAAGGACAGCCAGGATTTTAAACTAGCTGTCACCAGCGCATCTAGACGGGACAGTTGGGTTTTGGTAAAATCGTAAATAAGAAAGGGCCATGACAAATGTGACGTTTGATAATTGTCATAGATCCAGGCCTTACGAGGGCCAGAAATTAGCAAGGCATCTATTTTCGCCAGGCAACTTTTGAAATGCTCTATAACATGATCGCCCGAGACGTCTTTTCCCTGATGGGTGATTTTTCTGCCGAGGAATTTGAAATGATTGTTTGGGTCTATAAGGGAGATATTAGAGCCCTTATAGACCAATTTGGGGTCATAGGATGTAAATTTTGTGCCCATGCGGGCGAGTCCAAGGCAAAAACATTTGGAGGGCTTCACTTTTATACAGCCTGACCAGTCGCAGAAAAGCTCCACTTTCTGTAATAGCAGGGAAAGCTGCTTGGGGCTTCTGGTGATGAAAGTTAGGTCGTCGGCAAAAGCGAGGCACGACGAGGTGTATTGGCCGTCTGTTTTAAAACGGTAGCCCCACTTCCTGTCAAACTGGGTCAGGCTTTCCAGCAGTATATTAAAAACTATATTAAAAATCGTCGGGGAGAGGCAACAGCCCTGAAATAGTCCAATTGAATATGGTATAGAGCGGGTAGTCCATTCTTGCGTTTTAACATGGAAAGTCAGACAGTTGTAGTAGGAGGCTACAATGTCACGCACGACTGGTGGGAAGTTGTACCAGCGGAGTGCAAAGTGGAGGAGACTGTGTCGGACTGACCCAAAGGCATTCTCTAGGTCGAGCCAGCATACATTGATTTGGCGTTCGTGCTGTCTCGCATCCTTGATGGCAGCAGCCAGGAGAGAATTGTGCTCGAGGCAGCCCGAGACGCCACGCATGAAGCCTTTTTGAACTGATACTCCAAGGTACTCATTCCGGTGCATGAATTCGCTCATCCTTGTGTGGACTATGCTAAAAAAGATTTTGGCCACAGTGTCTGTGAGAGCAATGGGCCGAGCGTCCTTTGGTCCGGTGCAAACTGGGACCTTCGGAATTAAGATGACTGTCGCTCGGCCAAAATTCTGTGGGACTACACCGCTATTCCATATATTTCGGAAGATGGATCCTAAATATTGCAGAAGGCAGGGGCATTTTTTGTATACTAAATAGGGAATACCATCGGGACCCGGAGTAGAGCCCGACGGCTTCCTCTTTACTTGATTAAGAATTTCATCTAGAGATGGAGGTTGAGAAGCAAAAGCTACCGTAGGCAGGGGCGGAGGTGTAATGCCCGGCGGAGGGCTGTAATTATGGAGCCGCATTGGGTCCTCATACGTGGTCGAAAAATATTCCGTGGCCATTTCTTCCGGGATTTGGATTTTTCCCTTGGCGGCAGACAAAACCGTTTTGCTGTAGTTAAAACGGTTTTTGTCGAACCGGGCTTCCTCTTTGGATTTGAGAAATGCTGCCTTGCGCTTGTCGTTTTGCGTTGCTACGCTCTGTATGAGTTTTAGTATAGAGCGGTACGCGCGCGAGAAGTTGTGGCAGAGGGTTTTATCCCCGGCTTTCTTGGCTTCACGTAACTGGCGACGAAGTAGCCGCTTTTGCCTACGGAGCTTTGCCTTAAATGCATTTTCTCTGTGAACCGGGTCGACATGGGTAGATTTTGGGTAAACACCCGAGAAGTATTCATGGACCGCCACCTGGAAGGACGACAGCTGGACGCTGGCAGGGGCATTACGGTTCACAGAGTGGTCAAGAGTGGTCAAGAGTGGTATACTAAAAATTATCGAGCGTAAACCGTATCGATATCCTACGAACCAGTTATATAAAGATAGTAATATTTTGGACCCAAGACTGTTGTACATTAGGATAGCCTTGATACCCGCAAAATTCAAAATGCCACTTATTAACGCACGAGTGAGACTCACCAGAGCTGCAAAGAATGACGATATGATAGTGACAAGAACCCGTACGACTTTCGGACAGAGACATTTCAACTTCATAGCACCGAGAATGTACAACTACCTGCCTGATGTCGTTAAACGCATTGAAACCAAAAACAAATTTAAAAAATCGGTTTCCAGGTGGCTTATTAAAGAAGGCAGGGAAAACATCAATGGAATGTTGAATATTGTATATTAATTTTTTGTATATTAATTTTTTGTATATTAATTTTTTGTATATTAATTTTTCACATTATTCTTCAATTTTAGACATATTCTTTCAAACATATTTTTACTTTTACTCTACACTTTAATAATTATTATCAAAGTAATAGAATTTCTACAAATTTTAATTGTTTAATTTAATTTATTATTTTTTTTATATAATAATTATTTAGTAATTTGATTAGATACATTTAAACAATATTTTATAGTCTGCCTTAGAACAGGCCCTGGCCTAGTTAGGCGACTTTTATTCATTACTATATCTCCTCGAGAATCAGTTTTTTGCTAACGTCTCATATATATATATATACAACATGATATGGTAAACTGTACAAACGAACATGTGTAATATTATAAATAAATAAATAAAATAAAATAAATAAATGCTTTCCCTCCGCCAGGAATGTTGAAAAGACGACTTTTAATGATCACTAGTTGGTAACGCAATGTAGAAAACAAATATCTCTAAAGTTAATTTATTCCAAATTATGGAAACCATTACTAAAGCCGCTTGTGAAAGCTATAATATAGTAGTATACCTACATATCTAGATTTGCTTAGCTTTCACCCGCTCTTTGTTCTTGTTTTATGCAATTTTCTTTGCGTGTCGTCATCGACCTCCAAATCCCCCTAACTAACTAAATAAGGCAATAGGCACGGATCATTAAATCGCGTGCTAATTCTTCCGCATCCGCTTAACGGCGGATGACTACGAATTTTGAACTTTATCCGCCCCTCCAAAAATAAGTCGGCCTATCAGTCAGGATTCTCAATGGAGTTTACCTTACGTAATCGGCCACATGAAGCCAATTTAAAGTCAAATAATTATCGTTGTGTGACCATGTGAATAGAATTTCATTTTGCAATACATAGTCATGTCCCGTAAAATGGATCTCAAATTTTTATGATTTTTAATAAATAACAGAAATAATAAGATCTTGCAACAATAACCGTTTATAAATATTACGTAGTAAATACAGATAGGTACAGATTACACATTATCAAAATTTAAACCCAAAAATCGTCAAGAAGAACAATAATGTAAAGAATTAAAAAACACGACTGCCGTCACAAAATTTAGCTTCCTTCGTCTGTCAACACGTCCATAATGTCGAACTTCAATGGCAGTACTGTGTTTGCACAAGAGAGCCGTCTGCCACTACGCGTCAAAACAAATAACGACCTGCCGCGCGGCAGTTGCAGTCGTGTGTCGGAAACGGCCTCGTACAAATTACAGCCTTTCACAGACAGAGGCGCACGACGATACACGATCACGTTTGACACGGAAGTTACCTGGGTCGATGTTACGATGCGGCCACACACTGCAAGCTGAACTACGCCACGCAAATGTCTCGACTGCCTTAGAAAGCGCACGTGTTTAAGTGCACGTTTATAAAGCACTCCCGACGGTTTGGTAACTGTTTGAGCGGGTGAGCGGGGGTGAAACGTGGTTG
The DNA here is from genome assembly GCA_944548615.1 of Micropterix aruncella. Lineage (NCBI taxonomy): Eukaryota > Metazoa > Arthropoda > Insecta > Lepidoptera > Micropterigidae > Micropterix > Micropterix aruncella. The sequence goes on along the minus strand of OX155952.1, from coordinate 24,516,844 downwards.
TCGTGGCCACAAAACGTGTGACCAGTTTCGCTCATTTGACACATCCGCGGAAACTCACGCGTGTGCTTCTGTCGTCACATAGCCACGCAGCCGTGCATAGTATGTGCGTGGCTCGCTATGTGTTGATTTGTATGGCAGCTGATATTAAACAAAGCTAAAGTCAGGTGCGAAATGTAGCCGTGCGCAGCAGTCTTTGGCGGCCTTAATACTATTATATAATGCCTTCTGCCGTAGTGTAACATGGCGTCTCCGTCTGTCGCTGCCGTCTGCCGCGGGCACGAAAACGCACTTGAACAGCGTACGTATCCTGTCGTTGTACATCAAATTTAATTATCACGCCACACAATTTCCAATATTCTAAATGTTTTCAAGACGCAATTTACCGTTAGTGTATATTTATTTTATTTATTTTATTTATTTAATTTAACAATTCATTTACAAGTGCACAAGTATCACTAATAATCATATCAATAAAAAAATATATATAATTAAAATTAAAATTAAAATTAAACACGGCCGATATGAGCATTAGCATTTAAGTACTGCTGCTGCCCAACTAAGTGCCAGGACTTGTTCCAGGGCAGCTAGCTCTCTAGTTTTTATAGGTATCACATATATTCGGCAATGAATAAAAAAAAAAAATAAAAAGGAAAAGAAATATATATATTCCCGTCACCATTACAAATTATAACTAATAATCACTAACTAATGATCACAATAGGAAATAAAACACAAAAATAAATAATCGTGTTAATAAAATAAAAATAAAATAAAATGTCAAATGATATCAAACAATAGTCACCAAAATTTATGAATAAGTAATAGTAATAAATAAAAATAAAAAAGTCAAAGAAAATAATATTAATAATAAGAAATGTCAGGGATAATTGTCTCGGTATATTAATTTGTGGATATTTTGCCGGGCGTCATATTTTAGCCAGGAATCAATTTTGGCTTTAAAAGAAGAAGAATACTTCGGCACATACATTTTTAAATCTTCATATAGCATATTAAAGATCCTGGGGGCTATGTACACAAAATGCCTCTGCCCAAAAGTGGTCTGCATTCGAGGGACGTCAAAATGTATAGTTCGGGATTGCCGCGTGCAGATTGTTTGCTGGGTTCTTATTGCGGTCTCTAAATTAGTATGATAGTCACAGAGCGCCGTTTTCACGTATAGTTGTGGTACATCTAGCACGTTATATTCTTTGTAGAGATCATCTGAAGAGTATCTCCAAGGCTTTCTCTTTATAATTTTAAGTATTAGCTTTTGAGCTCTAATCAAGGGCTCCATATGAATTTTCGCTGCACCTCCCCACCCTATGATCCCATAGGTTAGGATAGATTGGCACAGGGCATAGTATACTATCTTAAGTGTCCTTTGGTCCAGAATGCCTCTAAGGTCTTTGAAAATATACGTGAGTTTCCTAACTTTTGCCGACAGCTCCATTATGTGGGTGCTCCATTGTAGCCGGTAATCAATTAATATACCAAGATATTTAATGTTGTCAACTTTATTGAGATTAATACATTTACAGTTTTCGGGGTTAAGACAATCTCTATGGAGTTTCAGAATATGCTCTTGTTTTGGTTGAGCTACACTGGTGGCACTAAATGTTGTGTACATGGTTTTTTGCGCATTGAGTGATAGTAGTGCACCATCTAACCACAATACTACCCTCTGAAGTCCCATAGAAGCCTTTTCAAAGGTCTCTTTCCAAGTTTTTGCCTTGAAAAGTAGAGCGGTGTCATCGGCAAAAGTAACAACTTGTCCACCAATAGTTTGATTACAAAGCTCATTAATATATATTAAAAACAATATCGGACCAAGGACACTACCTTGCGGAACACCATATTTGAGAGGCGCGGGATCACTATGGATACTACCAAGTTTTGTTATTTGCTTTCGACCTGACAAGTAACTCTCAAACCATTTTAGTGTGATCGAGGCAACACCTATGTCGTTTAGCTTCTCCAAAAGTTTATCGTGACTAACCGTGTCAAATGCTTTTGTTATGTCAAGGAATACTCCCAGACATTTGTTTCCTTTGTCTACTGCTTCCACGACAAATTGTGTAACCTCGGCTATAGCTTTGTTGGTTCCTTGTCCTTCCCGAAATCCATATTGGTTTGGTGATAAAATATTATGTATGTTTAGATACTCTGTTAATCTTTTTTTTGCCGCTTTTTCTGTTAATTTGGAAATACAGCTTAACAGGGAAATAGGTCTGTAATTGTTGACACTTTTTTTATCTCCGTTTTTGAAGATAGGTACGACTAAAGACGTTTATAGGTTGCTTGGAAAGATACCCGTACGAAAGCTTTGATTTATTAGCCAGCTTATAGGTGCCGCTAATTGTTTGTGAGCAGATCTAAATAATTCCGAACTTAGTCCGTCAATCCCGGGAGCTGAGTTGGGCTTTAGAGTACATATAATTTTGTTAATTTCTTCGGCGGTAGTAGGACGTAGATAAAAAGAAGCGGGGAAGTTGTTTGTCCGCGTTTGGATAGTTGGGGGGCCATTTGTCGTGATGTTAAAATTTTCAGATATCAATTTGCATCCTACGTTCGACATAAACTCATTTACATAGTTTGCCATAGCATACGGCTCTTGTTGAAGAGTCATTACACCTTTTTCAGTACACAGCTCGCTGATATCATACTTTGGTGAACATATGTCCGTCGCACTTTTAATAGAGCTCCATATTTTCTTAATGTCCCCATGTGATGCTTCAATTTCGGATATGTAGAATTTTTCTTTTGTTGTTTTTATAATCCTAATACACCAGTTCCTATATTTGATAAATTTATTTTTTAAAGTTATGTCTGTACGATCTCTCTTACATGCCGAGTGGAGTCTATTTCGTTCGTGAATGCTTTTTACAAGTCCTGGAGTGATCCACGGTTTTAATTTTAGTTTTTTGTGTGAGATTTTTAGAATTACCTTGTTAGAATTTTTCTCAACAAGTTTACTTAAGGTATTTGTAAACATAATAGAGGCTTGATTTACATCATCCATATTATAAAGTGGAGTCCAATCAAAATGTTCAAGAGCAGCAGCAATAGATTCATAATTTATTTTAGCTGTTTTTATAACGGTTGTTTTTTTTAAATTTGGTTTATAACCGAGCAGGTTAAAAAATAAAACATAGTGATCAGTTATTGTAGACTGGTAGATGGCTTCATTACTGTTCAGTTTCGATCTGATCATTATATGATCTATGCAAGTAGCTGTATATTGGGATTCTCTAGTTGGTTTATTTATCAAACATTTTAGGCCATGTATTGCCATCAAATTCATGTAATCGATGACTTGTCGAGAATTATTATTTAAAACATCTATATTTGTATCGCCTGTCATTATGAGGTGTTGTTTTGTTGCATTCATAGCTAAAAGATGCTCTAAAGATACTAAAAATTCAGTTATATTTTGTGTTGATGGGCTTCTATAAATTGCAATTATGCAGATATTATTTTCAACGCAGATATATATGCAGATATATATTACTCCAAGAGTATTTTTATGTCTTACTAAATAATACGATTCAAACAAGTTTGGTTTGGTTCATTTGCCTGTAGACGTAGATTAAACTACAGTGCACTCCCATGCTGCTAATGAAAAAGCGACTCCGCCAAACTATTATGTAAATTTTAGACAGTCATCGTCCGCAATTGATCGAACAAGTTGATTATTAGTCGTATAACATGGCGGCTTGTTACGAAGCGGATTAAATTATTTTTAGAGTCCTGAACGAAAATGCTGTAATCGGGAACTTTTATAATAATATCTGTTTTACTGCTGCCTCAGTTTCTAGTACTAGTTGAAATAATAATGATGTATTCTGCAAATAGAATCCATACTTAATTTTCAACCCGGCTTTAGTGAGTACAAAAAAATACAAGGTGAATCTAAAATAAGGTGCCTTTTATGGATGGATGATGACCATTAATGAAATCGATTCAAACGTTTCAAACGTTCCAATCGTTCGACACATATCAAACTGGGTAAAAACACGGTATGTTATATTAACCAGACCAAATCACAGTCAGATGGAATTGGCGGGCAAAAACTGTATTCGTCGATTGATCTGTCTTCATTGCCTGTCTTCATTCATATTCAGATCATTTTCTCAATTGTTTGTTACATATCAAAGATACACATCACTTAACATTATGCAATTAATAATTCCTTGTACATTTCAAAAAATATATATTTTATAATTAGTAATATTGGCTTCTTTTTAGTAAATATTTCTTCAGATTATCATTTAATATTTTTACTGATTTCGCCTTCCTAATATCGACATATAGTCTATTGTAATTAGATAGCCTGGTCGCATATAAGGAGATTTTTTCAATGCGTGTCTAATTGAGCAAAGAAACATGCCTTATCTTGTGTTGTAATAATGAATGCTGTTATCGGTTTTAAGGCTATAGAGAGTAGGGTCGAGCTGTCGAAATGCAAACACGAACGGCCAAGCTTTTCAGGGGATCCAAGTGCAACATTGAATCAATTGTGAACCCAAGAAATTTAATGTCAGCCTCCGAAAAATTGGTTGACTGTCGCACATTACATTTAAATCGTAGTTCGCGGTATTTCAAAGACGAAATTGGATAGTGTGCGTATCGTCAATGTTGACGAGAAGTCCTTTGGCTGCGAAAAAATAGGAAGATCGACGGCAGTTCTTGATAAATATATCTCCAAGGTATATTTGTCTAACGGATTGACACTGATACTATTATCGTTGACATACATGGGATAATCCAACTGGGTGGCAAGCTGCATTAATAAAAGCGCAATTCAACCGAATTATAAGCGCATGAAAAACAATTTTTCACAAAAAATACTATACATAGTCAGGTTATTAGACGCTAACTTAGGGCATATAGCCTTATCTTATAGATATTAGAAAAATCTCTTTCCTAAACTGATTACGGAGAACGTAGCAGCGGCCAGCGCATCTGATATCTAAATTATAATTTATATCTACGAGTAGATATATTAATTCAGGTATAGAAGTTTGGTGTATGAATTATAATTCAGGTCTAGAAGTTACAAAAATAGATTTAAAAAATATATAATATAATAAGAAGCGGAAGCTCGTTTCAGACCATACCGAGTCATTTGCCTTAAATAATTTTTTTTTAGGACTTACAATTCGACTAATTGTAAATACAACAGTTCACTTTTTGTAAGTGCAGTAGCGTTTTTTTTCCAAATTATTGTTCTTGTTACTTAATATGGGAAATCAAAAATAATGTCGATCTGCGGCACAACATCACGTTTGGTTTAATTTGGGTCACGCGCCTCTGATCGCCAAGATATCAAACGTAAAAGTAAAGTAAAAAGCTTAAAACTACCGTTTACTTGCTCAGCAAACTCTCTGGGCTTAACCAGAAAGAATCTAAGACTTTCCCTTATTTACTTAGCGTGGAAAAGCAAAAATATGGTCGATCTGCGGAACAACGAAACGTTTTGTTTAATTTGGGTCCCGCGCCTCTGAACGCCAAGCTATCAAACGCAAATGAGGTAGCGCGCTAAAAGTGACTATTTAACTGGTGGGCGGAGGGCGATATGCGGGGGCTGAAACGGCGCTACCAAGCATGCACGAGCGAATCATTACCCCGGTTTACATATTTGCCCGGCGCAGTATCATTACCTAACAATGTTTGTACGTGTTTAATCCGCTCTATCAAATAAACCCCCACCTGAAATACGCACGTAATTTTCTGGGCGCGCTTAGATCGCATACTTTTGGGGAATCTTACCGGCGTGTCGCTTTTTGGAATATTTCGTTTGCAGCTGAAATGGAAATGTCGGTCATGTACACAGATTGTCTAAGCAATTTCGGTACATGGGAGCGAAGGTTTATTTGAAAAAAAATCGTTTGGGTCACCCCAAACCTTCCCGGCAAGTATACAAGTCAGCGCCAACCTCCTACAGCGCGTGACAACCCCCCCCCCCGAGTACTAAATCATAGCATACATTCGTTGACTTTCTTATTACTATTATTTATTCATTAATTTTGGTGACAATTGTTTGATATTATTTGACAATTTATATAATTTTATATAATTTTATTTTTATTTTATTAACACGATTATTTATTTTCTGTGTTTCATTTAAAAAAATTCCTATTGTGATCCATATTTAGTGATTATTAGTTATAATTGGTAATGGTGAGGGTAATATATATATATATATATATATATATATATATATATATATATGTATATATATATATATATATATATATATATATATATATATATATATATATATATATATATATATATATATATATATATATATATATATATATATATATATATATATATATATATATATATATATATATATATATATATATATATATATATATATTGTGAAGGAAGCGTTTCAATAGTTTATTTTTTTATTTTTTCGCTTAATTCGTCTCAATTGAAGGCATTTTGTGTTGCATAAGGATAAGCCCTATTTATGAGATATATGGATGAATAGTGATATCGTTAGTCGACTGCAAAAGGACCTTTAAACTTACATTGCACCGTCGAAAGTCGTGCACATCCGTAAGTATATCTCATTCAAACATAAGCATTTCCAAATACAAGCTGGGATTTCCGTCGCTACTTTTTGAGTAGCTTTTACTAATTTTATTTTAAATAAAAACATCATCCTATAAACGGATTTCTTTACAAACCTTATCAAATATATATATATATATATATATATATATATATATATATATATATATATATATATATATATATATATATATATATATATATATATATATATATATATATATATATATATATATATATATATATATATATATATATATATATATATATATATATATATATATATATATATATATATATATATATATATATATATATATATATATATATATATATATATATATATATATATATATATATATATATATATATATATATATATATATATATATATATATATATATATATATATATATATATATATATATATATATATATATATATATATATATATATATATATATATATATATATATATATATATATATATATATATATTATATATATATATTTATATATATATACATATATATGCTGCCCTGGAACAAGTCCTGGCACTTAGTTGGGCAGCAGCAATACATACATGCTAATGCTCATATCGGCCGTGTTCAATTTTAATTTTAATTTTAATAATATATTTTTTTAATTGATATGATTATTAGTGATACTTTTGCATTGTAAATGAATTGTTAAATTAATTAAATAAATAATAAATGTAGTATTTTCACTGGTATCTACATGGTATTATTGAAAAATTATATAGTATTTTCTGAAATATGGCGGAGTTTTATATTATTTTCGTCGCTTGTATATGAGATATTCCAACCGATTCGGTCCAACAAGGCATCTTTGTACCGAATTTTAAATCTCTAACTGCAATATTTTAAGATTGAAGTATGACTAGCACACCTCTGGTGGACCGATTTTAACCACAATCTTATCAACTCTTGCCATTACCAAATGATTCCTGCATGCCAAATTACAGTCCAATCGGATGAACAGTTTGAGCGCTATCGTAGAGAAAAATACACACGTAAACATACATACACAGACACAGACTCTCGCAGACAGACTGACACTTATTTATAGTAATCGCATTTTGAATTGAGTAATTCCGTTGATTTTGTTTAAATATCACACTATTCAGACCAGAATAAAAATAGGACTATATGTTTGATTAAAAAGAAGCGATTTTTTAATTTATTGTGTAATTTTGACTATACCCCTCTCAAAATAATTTCCGTGGGATATTTTCGAAAGATAAAGAAGTCACAGGGAGCTAAATCAGGTGAGTATGGCGGCTGTTGTGGAAGGGGGGGGGGGGGGGGGGGGGGGGGGGGGTGTTGTTGGTCAAAATAATGTAATATGCAGTTAATCGTGAGCTGGCGCATTGTGCAGTGATCCAATAGTTGTTGGCGTATAATTCTGGTTTTTACGACAGTCATTCTCACGCGATCATCGTAAAACTTCAAGGTTATCTTTCTATTGACTGTGCGACCTTATAAGTTTATGATGCACTATGCCCTTGTAATAAAATAAAACCATAAGGAGAACCTTAACATTTAACCCTATTTGACGGGCTTTTTTATGATTGTGGAACAAGGACATAAATTACGAAAATTGTAATATGTTTACTTGTCACTATTTAAGGTATGCAATTTATTTAAGGGGTAGTTTGTTATGAATAGAGGGATGAATGCGTTGGCCTTGTGACGTGATGAAATGTAGTTTTGGATGATATGCTAGAAAATAGGATGCTTTGGAGGTTTTTATAAGGGAGTTTATATGATTTTATGGAGTTTTTTCCATGAAAGTTTAGTGTTATTTGCGTAATTCGTAAGTTTTCTATGGAGTTTATCTTTAAGTTTTAATGCATCACTCAACCAAAGGGTATATATTTGTTTTGCGGTGAAAGTTTTAAGAGGGGCGTGCTTATTTTACAGGCTGAGGATAGAGAAGGTTCAAATGGATATATAGTAATAAGTGGGAACTTGGAGAGCCAGATAATTGGCTAATTGATAGATGACAGATCGTTAATAAATAAAGTGGGTTCTTCAAGATAAAAAGACAGTATTCTATTTCCGTTAAGGATGGTTAGGCTGATTTAGTTAGGTAGGGAAATAATATAATGGTAGCTTATTTGAATATATCTATATATATATATATATATATATATATATATATATATATATATATATATATATATATATATATATATATATATATATATATATATATATATATATATATATATATATATATATATATATATATATATATATATATATATATATATATATATATATATATATATATATATATATATATATATATATATATATATATATATATATAAAGTAAATAATTATAAAAGCCACTTACTAAGTAAGTGGCTTTTATAATTATTTACTTTATAATCATCTTATTGATCAATTCTAAAAAGAATATATACACAAAACTATCAAATATTTCAATATATATATAGATATATATATATATATATATATATATATATATATATATATATATATATATATATATATATATATATATATATATATATATATATATATATATATATATATATATATATATATATATATATATATATATATATATATATATATATATATATATATATATATATATATATATATATATATATATATATATATATGATAAGGTTTTGTAAATAATCCGTTCGTAGGATGATGATTCGCAGTAAAATAAATATATATATATATATATGTATATATATATATATATATGTATATATATATATATATATATATATATATATATATATATATATATATATATATATATATATATATATATATATATATATATATATATATATATATATATATATATATATATATATATATATATATATATATATATATATATATATATATATATATATATATATATATATATATATATATATATATATATATATATATATATATATATATATATATATATATATATATATATATATATATATATATATATTAAGCGTACTCAAAATTATGTATTTAAAACAAGGAGGAACTTTGCTAAAAGTAATCACACCGTGTTTAGAAAATGGGTTGAATCGTTAAACTGGGACTATCTTCAGACAATAGATGACACTAATATGGCCTATACGTGGTTTCACAATCGGATAAATGACTGCTTTTCGAAAGCATTTCCAATAATAAGGAAAAAAGTTTATCTTCAACCTACCAACAAGCAATGGATTACTCCAGTTCTTGTATATCGCTGTAGGTTGAAGAGAAACACATTGAAAAACAAAATGTTCAAATATGACCCTTTATATCGAAAACTCTTCAATAAAATGTATTCGAGGTTAAGAAATGATATTCGCGCAGCTAAAAGAAAATTCTACTCTCAAAAAATATTTTCCTCACGAAATAAAGTAAAAACAGCATGGTCCATTATAAACGATGAAACCGGAAAATTGAGAAAAGGATTTAGCGCATCATTATCCATTGAAATAAATAAAAAACTCGAAACAAATGCTCTGGTTTTGAGCAACGTATTCAATAACTTCTTTATCAATAAACCTTTAAGTCTGGCATCTGCAATTCAGACCCCAATTACAACAGCATATGAAAAGTTGAAATTAATGAAAAAAAATTATAATTCGATATTCCTGAAACCCACATCTGAGATGGAAATAGCCAAATTTATAAACTCATTGAAAAATAAAAAATCCACTGGGATAGACAATTTTCCAGTTGATATACTAAAGAAATCCAGTGATATTTTATCTAAACCCCTCAGTATATTATTTAATATGTCGTTAAGTAATGGTGTCTTTCCTGAATGCTATAAAATGGCAAAAATAGTACCGGTCTTTAAAAAAGGTGATATACATAATATCGAAAACTATCGACCCATATCTTTATTGACCGTATTCTCTAAGGTTCTAGAAAAAATAATAGAAGTCAGGATACGTGAGTTTTTGAAGAAAAATAATATTTTGAGCAACACACAATTTGGTTTTATGAAAAAGAAATCGACCCAACAGGCAATGTTGAAGTGTTGCAATCAAATACATACATGTCTAAATATGAAAAGGTATTCGGCTGCCATTTTTTGTGATCTCAGTCGAGCCTTTGATTGCGTCCAAACCGATCTTCTACTTGCAAAATTAGACTATTATGGCATCCGAGGTACGGCAAATAACCTATTCAAGACTTATCTGCAAAACAGAATGCAAAAAGTGGAAATAGCCAATATTGGCAGAGATCTAATCGAGTCCGTAGCAACTTCCGAAATACTTACTGTCAATATTGGAGTACCCCAAGGCTCAATTCTTGGACCGTTGCTTTTCATTATTTACATAAATGACCTGAGTCCAAATCTATCTAAATGTGAAGTCACCCAATTTGCAGACGATACTAGCGCTGTAGTTGAAGCTGACAACATAAATACGCTCACTGCCAATCTCAATACATCTCTTGGTGAACTTGATGATTGGTTTAATGCGAACAAGATGTCTCTAAATATGTCTAAAACTGTTATTTTAAATTTTAATAGCAAGACATCATCTATAAAAGTTAACTACCCGGTTGAACTTGCGGAATCAGTTAAATTCCTCGGACTACATCTGGATGCAAAGATGTCATGGAATCTACATATAGAGCATGTTAAGTCAAAACTTTCGTCAGCCTGCTATGCTCTATTACGCATCAGAAATTGTTTGGAGAGAACTGAAGTAATATCGGCCTATTACGCGCTAGTTGAGTCACACCTGTGCTATGGTATTCTTTTATGGGGTAATGCAGGACACATCAACAGTGTATTCACTCTCCAGAAAAGAGCCATACGTGCGATAGTAGGTATTGGTCCACGGCAGTCATGTCGTGAACACTTCCAAAAACTAGGGATATTGACCGTATATGCAATTTTTGCTCAAGAAGCTCTTTGCGAATTCTATTGCAATAAGAGCTCGGCCATATCCCACGAGGAAGTACATCGGCATGACACCAGGAATAAAACCCTGTATCTCCAACCGTTCGTAGCACGTACTGCCAAGTTCCAGGCGACTAGTCGATACTTAGGCCTCAAACTTTTCAATAAATTGCCCGAAAGATTAAAAGAAATTAAAAACATCGATATTTTCAAGAGATCCATCCGAGTCTATCTGCTTAAAATCAACATGTATGCCCATAACGACTTCTTAAAATATTTTGAAAATACATAGCATCGTATCTACCCATTTAATCTAATACATATTATTTACCGTTAATTGTTTTGTTGTAAACTGTTATCATATAGTCTATGTTTTTGTAAATTGGTAAGTTTAAAACTATATATTGTATATCATCTCTTGTCTAAATTGAGTAACTAATTTAAGATTAATTACTGTCATTCCTACACAATTGTATGGTTGTATTGGAAATAAATACCTTTTACCTTTACCTTTACCTTTATATATATATATATATATATCAATATATAAAATGGTCGTAGCTGACTTATTGATTTATCATCGCCGAGCCGAACCGCTGAAGCTACGAATATGATTTTTTTCACAGAGGTGCCTTTTAGGTTGAAAGCGCTCACTAAGAAGGGATTTTGCGAAATTCAAGTCCTAAGGGATGAACTATTTTTTTGCGTTTTTCTTAATATCTCTTAATCTCTTTGAAATATCAAATCGATTTTACTCAAAACAATTCCCCATATAAATGCCTAAAAAAGAATCCAGGATTTTTCTGAAAAGTGCTAAAATGTTTTTTGCGGGTTTCCTAATGACTCTTAAGCCCGATTAATATCAGATAGGTTTTATTCAAATTAAGGTTTAGGGAACCTTTTCATTTAAGAAGATTTATCGCCAAACATCTAGATACTAAAGGAAGTTTTCGGGGAAAATGGGAAAATATATACATTTAAGCTAGAAAAGCAAATTTTAGGGAGAAAGGGAGGCTTTTTAAATTCAGTAAATGGTATTTAGTGATTCTTCTAAATGCAATGCCTAAAAGGGCGAAAAACCGAAAAAAAATATGTCAATAACCAATTATGCTATAAAATTGAAATTCGGGGAAAAACATATTTTATAAATAATGAGATACGAATTTCACTCTTTTTTCTTAAAAATTCAACCCTGAGAGAATAAATAATCAGGAGTTGAAAAAGGGAAAATATAAGACATTTTTTTAATTATTTCTTATTTATTTACTATTTATTATTAAGCAATAAAAAATCCCGGTTCCCCATAAAATGCCTACAAAATATTTTAAGGACTTTTCCTAAAGAACTCCCAAAGAGAAAAAGAAAAAAAGAAAAAAACATATTTAAACTAGGAAAGTAAATCAGAGAAAAAATATTTTAAAATAATGAGAAGGTATTTGTATACTTCTTCTTTGGCTTCTCATTGCAAAACTTTCCCTCACTAATAACGTGAGTGTCCACTTGAAGGTTAATGTTTTAGCTGGGCAATTATCCGAACTTCTACTCAAAATGGGATATGGAGAATATCACGATTGCGAGGGGAAAATGACCATCCCCGCAGGGCAAGGGCAGTAAGAATGATCTTCGCAGACCTTACAGCCAGAATATACTCTGATATCGCTAATGTTAAGTAGACATATATGAACTGGCTGTGCGAGCGAGCCATTCTGACCCCCTAAGAACAACAAGGCTGCAGTCATCAGACACTTTACTTAAATCATTCGAAGAGGCAGAAATGGAGTAGGTCTGCAGACTCTGTGGTACAAATGAATGACTCGGTAGTACAGGTCTTAGTAGCAGTGGGGCTACTAAGACCTGCGTGTTAATCTGGGTCGGCTTAACGAATGGTTCAGCCACTTTCACCATATTTTCAATTCAGGTTGGAAGATCAAATAATATCCCTATACAGCTGAGTTTTTGATTAGTGACATCCTTTTGATATTTTTTTGATAAGTTTGTAAATCTATCTATTAAAGGAAAGTTTGAAAAACGTTTAGTGCTCTGCGCCATCTAGCGGTAGGTAAAATATCGGTAATAAACAATATAAGCGATATTTTACCAACCACTAGATAGCGCATCGTGATCTTAGCTTTTTATAGTATTAAAAAAACAAGTATTAAAAAAACAAGTATTAAAAATATACATTTAAAGAAAAGTTTTTTTTTGTTGTTGCTTAGTTTGTTGTACTAATTCATCACTTCACCACTTCACCAATTCACCAATTCACCAATTCACCAATTCACTAGTCACAAGGTGTCACTGTTTAAAACTCATCCTGGATATTCCTGTGGTGACCAGTTCACCCGTTTTAGGTGACAACTTATCAGTGTGCACTTTGGTATGGATCCCTAAAAATTGAAGGAAATTCAAAATGGTAAGCGATATCGATCCCTCAAAGGCAAGAGGCCTTTAAGCCATTACAATAATGCCTATGTTTTCTTCTTTTCTCATTTGCGCAACACCTTGCAGGTGATGATTTATGGAATCGCTGATTTCCATTGTCGTGACGCGAGCGGCTACGCGGGCGGCTCGGCGACAACATCGCCGTCTTCTCACCCCGCGCTCTACAATGCGACGTGACATTTTGCTAATGATTTAAAGTACACGGCTGACAATACACAATGGGCGGCGAGGCCTCGGCGATACAAGAAATGTTAATGACGACGACTATGAATACGGGCCGGGCACCCCTCCAGACGAGGGTCTATGGATACGCACATTTGAATAGTGCCCGCGATTGTCTCTGATTCTCTATTATTTATTCATTTGTTTCAGACCGGATCGGCGCTCGAAAATTATACAGTTTCTAGAGAAGTTATCTCAGATTGTTTGTCGAATAGGATTAGAATAGATAGCTAGTTTTAAGTGACTTAGGACCCTTTGTTTATTCTGCAACCTGCGGTGAAAGACTGGCGGCGTGTGATGCTTTATTCCGCTGGATCGTAGTTTTATTTTATTTCATTTCAGTCAATATATCAACAAAATCACATTGTGTTTATGTGTTACAGCAGTGTAAAAATGTATTTAATCAACGTTGCCACTTAGGAGAGAGCCAGGCAGAATGACATGGCAGGCAAAATGACATATTTGCAATATTTCCGTCATTTAAGCGTAAATTCGCAATCCGTATGTGGCAACACTTAGTGTAAGCTAGATTTTTACTTACCTATTATAATATACTACTACTATTTCTTTATGTCTATTTTATGAATCAATCTTCAAACAGCCCCACTAGTTGGGACGCCATTTGTAGCGTTGATTTTTACTACTTCTTTATCTTTATTTCTATCTGTGAGTTATGATTTTATTTTCTCTTTCTCGATATGTTATGTTACGATGCTTTCAATGTCTATTGGCCCACCACATTGGGACGGCATATGTCAGAGAAGATTTTACTATATCTATTTCAATATGTTACCACCATACAACGACAGTGATAATATTACCTTCAAGAGGATAGGCTTCCAATACCTTGCCTAATAATTTCCCTCCTTGTATTTACTTCCTCAATGAAACAAATCTTCTCCAATTAATAATCCATATATTAAACCAAAATGCATATTTAAACAATTACAATTATAACTTTTTCTATTTTAGTTTAAGTACTATTATTGTGAATTATATTTATAATAATGAGCGCCTAATTCACCACAAAATATTTACAATTTATTCTTTGAGTTATTTTCGATCGATTATTTGTCGATGACAACAATGGCTGCGTTCAGTCGATTGTTAATAAAATAATATTAATATTGATAATGCATGAGTTTAAATCTCCGTCGTGAAATTCGACAATTAGATTCTAATCCCTTATTTATTTAAATGTGTTCAATGTCAATTTATATTGAAACATGAATCGTAATGTTTACATACAACAATAAAATTACTTATAAACTAACACACTGTTAACTAGTCGATGGCGTTCCAGTGATATAATGAATTTAAATGACCGCAGTCGCTAATGCCCGATATAAACTACGACCTGGTTACCATTCAGTCCACTGAATGTCCATATGGTTTTCGTTCTATTATTTCTATTAATACTATTCCCTCCCCGTTATCTTTGAAACCCCATCGATCAGTCAAAACAAAAAAACCTTAATATAATCTACAATTTTCCTTATCTTTAATTTTATTCTAACATTCAGTATAATTCGAATGTTTCCTTAACTATTTTCCAAATTCAAAGCACATTATATAATGGCTGGTGTCTGAATCAACGGAGTTAGCAAAGGCTAACTCTCTTCCAAATTAAATAATAGTCTGACTAGAGGTTTACCTCGTAGAACTATCAACGACTATTCATACCAATCGATGTTAAATGCCTCATTTTTAGTTAACGTGCAAATATGTAGAAATCACGCTTTTACGTTACTACTACTTATCATTTCTAATAATTTCCAACAAACCCCCCAAAACTCTAATATTTATAACCCCAAAAAATATACAACAATGACAATATTTGTTTGCTAGCTTCGGCCCAAATAATTAAATAACGCCAGCTTCGGCAAAATAAACTTACATATTTTTAGTACATCTTTGCCGACAATGACTCTCGGCTATAATTCCCGTATTTACAGCTGCATTCACATTATGCACTTATAACTAATGTCAATTTCTTCGATGCGTGTCGCCTTTCTAGAAATCTGCCATCACCAAGAAGAATGTCTCTTTAGAAACCTCAACCGCTTCGCTATCATACTGCAATTTTCAAGCCGTTACTGCATTCTCATCAATGTTTTTCCCTTATTTCGACGCTAATTTATACACCTCCGAAGGACGTTCGCAATGTTGTGATCCCAATCTGACGTTTCAGTTTGATTCGTTCGCCATCTTGGATATAATTTTCGTATTGCCCCCGACGAAATCTCGTACTTCTATTTTATATGAAATGTTGGATTTTTTTACATGCCAACCCGCGTAGCTCTCTCGATTCACATTTTTAGCACTGGATTCTATTATTTGTTCGTTTTTTAGTGTCCTTGTAAAAAGCGCATCAATGGCGATTGCGATAAAGCGTTTCTGTGATGTACGATCTGCACACTTTATACGAATTTAAATGAACTGGGCACTAAAATGCTTCACAGCATCTCAGTGCCCTTATTTTAAACTGTTTATTCTCACATCTGAGCCCCAAGATATACTTTTCTTTCCCAAACTTTCGCAGCTTTTGTGCGTGCAACTAAAATTTCTTAATGGATGCCGGAAGCAACACGTCCATCCCTTTTATAACACCCTTATCGATGTGACCTTTTTTTGATAATTTAACCCACAACTATTGACTAATCAATCATAAAACGATCTGATTTATCTATTTTTTCGTTAAATAACGCTCTGCCACATTGGTAACAAACGAATTTCTTAACGATAATTCGTGCTTCTAATTCTACAAATGATTTTAAGTATTTATTTTACGTATTATGAGAAATTGATGTTTCATATTCGGCGGGAAATCATCATATTTTGACTTAACCTTGCCGCCTTTCTTGCGCGTCGTTTCCGCTTTCACATTTGAAAGCGAAATAATATAACTATTTTATTTCAATTTTATTTATTGATAGTATTTTTATCTAGTAATTCCTCTATTTTAATTACGTGTTTCTAAATTTCCTCATTTTAACTATTAAATTTTATTTTGACTGGCAATTATTTGGTGAAAAATTCTTTGGACATCATCGATTCGGCTTTCTTCCATCGATGTCGATTATGTTTTCCAATTTCTCTTAATAATAAATTAAATGTTCTTCAAATGACTTTATCAATATTGCTATTAATTCTCCCATAATTCCTACTATTTAATGAACCCCTTTTTATATTTCTTTGAAAAACCAATCGGTCGACTTTTTTAAGACCATAAACATGCTTCTATTGTCTATTTGTCAATTATTGATATTTACGTCGATTTTTCGTAAAAATCTCAAAATATGCTAATTTCTTGCCATATATCCCTGATTGTCTATTTTGAAACCCCTAATAATGTCCTTAACTCTCAAAACTACTCAAAACCCTTTTATTTATGTGACGCTGGCACTGCACTCTATAGTTTAGCAACGGCCCTTCTTTCATCTGTCAGTTTTTTAGTTCCTAATTAAATCGCTAGATGTCACTATGATCTTTTTAAAGTACAATTTAATTTTAAAAATTCGATTAATCTATTTCCGGTTAGCTTTAACCCTTCAGGCCTCGGTCCCTCAGCCGATTGACAAGTTGCTGTCTCAAAAATTTTTAGTAAAAATTAGTAAAAAAATTGAATTATGACACTGTCTCACCAAAACATTAATTACTGCCAAACCAAGGTACCCATAATTAAAATGAAACATATTAACATAATAAAACATAATAAAATCAAACAAATTAAAATAAAATTAAATTAAAACGGGGCCGTCTCGCTGAATCGTGTTGTGGCCGATATCGGCCAATCGGGGCCTGAGGGGTTAAGCTGCTAAGCGATCATGTGATGATTTTCAGATCATTACAATACCCCCTCCCAAAATCTCTGCTTGCCCTCAAGCAATCATATCACATATCTTTCGTGTTATCTGTTTAATCTCCAACCGCTTATTCATGATGTTTGTAATATAATATTAATGTTAATAATTTTATAGAAATAACTATGTAACTCCTACGATATGTTTGTACTATAATGTCAATGATAATATTTTACGTTTAATTCACGTACCTTTACGATGTGTTTTGTGCTATATGTTAATTATAATATTTTACGTTTAATTCACGTACCCTTACGATATGTTTTGTACTATAATGTTATGATAATATTTTACTTTTAATTCACGTACCTTTACTATATATTTTGTACTATAATGTTATGATAATATTTTACTTTTAATTCACGTACCCTTACGATATGTTTTGTACTATAATGTTATGATAATATTTTACTTTTAATTCACGTACCCTTACGATATGTTTTGTGGCTTGCCTTCCCTCTTCAAGTCTATAATTTCTATCTTGTTTCCATATAATACCAATCTCCTAACCCAGATCTTTTAATGATAATACTTTTAATATAATTTCTCACTTTCTCCTCTATATCTCACCTCAATAATATGATACCTATAATAATAATAATGATGAAGATTCCAAACACTCCTGTTGCAAATTTTTTTTAATATTTATTTAATATATTCCAACTTCTCCTCTCTTTCGCTTCAACATGCGTCCGCTCAATTAGGAAATAAACCCGAGTCCTCGACCATGTCTCCACCTACTTGCTCTGTTCTATCGACCAATCTATAAATAATCTCAATACGTCAATATAATAATTATAATATTTCTCTCCGTTGCAAAATTTAAATTGATTCCGTCTATTTATTCTCCGTTCACCCACTCCGCTCAATTAGGATTTAACCCGAGTCCTCGATGGTGAACATTTTAACTGTCTAACTCTTCAAAAAAAATAGTTTGAATATGCCTAAGTCAGAACAATGCACTTGAACAGGCTCTGGTCGTCCCTTAATGTTCTAGATTTTTAAAAAAATCGTGACATTGTCCCAACCAGTCGCATAGTAAGTTTTTATTTAATATAGTATGCTATTTCACGCTGGGCTTGTCCTTCTGCTATTTACTTAGACACAATCTCAAGTTAGATAACCTGACGATTGTTAATAGGTTCTTCACTAGTCTATTGTTTGTGATTTTAACGTACACTGTAAATGGTTTCTAACTCTCATTCGTTATTTCAGAATTTGGAAACTGAATTTATCCTTTCACCGCCTTGTATACATCACACGTTCACAGCGCCTTTCATTCTATCTTCATACCAAAGTCAATCCCCTTCTTCATCACAACTTATGTTGGTTTACTAATTATCAAATGTATTTATCGTCCTTCTTCTCTCACCCTCCTGGATCGCTACTATTTATCTCCTTCATAACATAAACTAAATCAATATCCGGCCTATTCCAATTTCGCAACCCCATAATAACCCCCTTGGTGCATGTAACCATAATGCCACCGTAATAATAATAATCCCATTGGGTATCTGAGCTCCTCCCTGTCGAATCTAGACCATATCCGACTCTGGGTGTCAACTCGTCCAAAAGCGTAGATCTGATCAGGATCACGCGTTGAGGTGCGACCTCAACCTTGCCGAGACCTCCATATATACTCCCTCGCAAGTTACCAAATACAAAACAAAACATGGACCCGAGCAGTGGCTCCAACTCCGAAGACCGCCCACTTCAGATAAAAATTCCCATAATATTATAGTCGCTCTAAAAATTAGCGCTATTTTTCGATTCTAATTTCTTCATCCCGCTCTAAAATAGCGA
The DNA here is from genome assembly GCA_944548615.1 of Micropterix aruncella. Classification (NCBI taxonomy): domain Eukaryota; kingdom Metazoa; phylum Arthropoda; class Insecta; order Lepidoptera; family Micropterigidae; genus Micropterix; species Micropterix aruncella. Next base: position 24,497,003 of record OX155952.1, on the reverse strand, counting down.
GACGTCGACAATACCACCAAACATTCTATACTAAATACCAATATTAATATGACTCTCCATTCATCTTATAGTCGCTTTCTATATAGCACTATAACTCAATTCCAAAAATATATTTTATAATAATTATAATAATGATTCTAATCTGGCCCTATACAGTCTCAATAATATAACGATCAACCAACTTTATCAATAACAATAATCCATCGACTTTACTAATAATACTTTGGAATCTTCTCTCCAATATAATAATCGTATCCCGATACTGCTTTGCCATTTAGTTCTTACAAACAAAAAACTTATTACACTAATGAGATTCCTAATCATGTTCGTTTGTATTTCTTCGCTTTAGGTAGGAATGATTGGACAACAAGTTGTAGGTGATTAGGATAGGATTTAGGATAAGATAGGATAGGATAGGAAAGGAATACTTGTTGCTTAAAACGAAGAGATTCAAACAACACAACGCTCTCCTCGATATAACTCTTTCCCAATTTTGCAAAACAATATCACTCCACTAGATACCCAAATGAAAAAACTGTCAGCTTATTAACAATATTTTACAACCCAACGATTTCACGAGGTGCATTCTTCCATACATATACGTATCAAATGGATAATATGTTTAGTAAAATGTAACTGTATGCTATATATATATATACGCAAAATAATGTGTGATTCTAATGTGAAAAAATTAAACTATACTGCTCAACTAAACGTGTAAGCTAATATGTATTGTAATTAAAAATATTTCTGATTTATTGTATACTGCTTTTGGTATGGCATTAATGATTTGTTGCTATTAAGACTTTGGTAATGGAATAGAAATAAGGAATGTGATAGGATAGGTAGTGTATGATAGAATGGTAGGATAGGAATGTGATAGGATGATGGATAGGATGATAGGATAGGATATCTAATCTATTACTAGAAAGGAACAGGATAATGATATTATCTGTAATGTAATTTATAACTAGAAAAATGATGAAATCCTATGTTTGATATATCGTGTTAAAATAATTTATTATGTTGGTATAATAATACAATACATACACAAGAACACACACCCCGCTACAATCAATAACTCTGATATTCAAAATAATCTGCTGGTTATTCTCTCAATAAAAATAATAATAACTGTAATGACAGCCAATATAATAATATTATAATGCTATGACAACCACAAAACATACCATCAAAAAAACCGTGAGTTTTTTTTTATACTCCCAATAATTTATTGAGCTTCTATAACTAATCACTCAACCGATGGAACCGTAAGGTTCTTTAATCACCCCTTACTAATTTTTACCATATCTTTTATGTGGCATCGCCCTATGGCTTTACCTTCCGATTTTATATATAAGTAAGTATTTTAAGTATGTATTTACTAAGTATGTATTCTAAACGTCGGCAAACGTCCTCATATTTGGTATCTATATCCAATTCTCCTATAATATTCTGTATCGTACCATCCGCCGACATCAATTGTATATTATTGCATTTGTTATCAAACGCACAACCCTGAAATAATGTTATATATTTTCTCCCTATTATATTAACAGAAGAACCTGTATCTACTAATGCTTTTAATTTAAAATTATTTAGCCTTACATAAATATAAGGTCTCTGATCCATATCATTACTATTTAGGTATTATTAAAAATGCGAACCGACGACCCCCTCCCAGCCATCGAATTCTCTATTCGTATTTTATTCGAGATATATCTCTTTCCAGCCTTCGTTTTTTCGATGACGAAGCTGTTTGAGACATTATGATATCTATGTCTATTCTTAATTTATTTGTCGTATTTAATTTATTTTATTTTAATTTAAAATAATTTAATTTATTTATTTTATTTTTTTGTTATTTTGATTCAAAATAAATTTAATTTATTTTATTTTTATCTAAACGAATTTATTTTATTTTATTTTATTATTGATTAAACGAATTTAATAAATTTATTTTATTTTGATTCAAAACTAATTCAATTTATTTTATTTTTTTAATTAAACGAATTTAATTTATTTTATTTTATCCGAAGCAAAAGGTTGACGATTGCTATCGTGCCAAAGGTTATTATCCGCGGCGTCCTAATTACAATTATTTTAATTTATTTTAATTTCAGCCAAATTCTTAATTAAATCAATTACCAATCAAATTTGTTTATTTTTTATTTTAAACTATTCTTATTCCCGAGGTACTATTTTAATCGTTGTTTTAATTACGACGAATGCAGTCAACATGTGTACATAATGTACAATAAACGTTAAATTATGTATATAGGCAGATTTCTAGAAAACAACACACATATACAATATATCAACAATTCGCAATGCTAAATATACAGTTATATCACACGATTCATGTTTCTATATTTCTTATTTACTAAATGCCCAAATTACGATCGATCGAAAATAATTTACTATTTATTTTATTTAGAATCTATCAAGGCCCCACACGTTGGGACGACATTTGTAAGCTTAGATTTTTTCTATAGGCCCCACCAGTTGGGTGCCATTATAATTGGATACCATAATATTTTCGATCGATTGTTAATAAATAATAATATTAATACGAATGGCATGTGTTTAATACGATGCACCAAAATTCGACAATTAGATTCTAATCCCTTATTTATTTAAATGTGTTCAATGTCAATTTATATTGAAACATGAATCGTAATGTTTACATACAACAATAAAATTACTTATAAACTAACACACTGTTAACTAGTCGATGGCGTTCCAGTGATATAATGAATTTAAATGACCGCAGTCGCTAATGCCCGATATAAACTACGACCTGGTTACCATTCAGTCCACTGAATGTCCATATGGTTTTCGTTCTATTATTTCTATTAATACTATTCCCTCCCCGTTATCTTTGAAACCCCATCGATCAGTCAAAACAAAAAAACCTTAATATAATCTACAATTTTCCTTATCTTTAATTTTATTCTAACATTCAGTATAATTCGAATGTTTCCTTAACTATTTTCCAAATTCAAAGCACATTATATAATGGCTGGTGTCTGAATCAACGGAGTTAGCAAAGGCTAACTCTCTTCCAAATTAAATAATAGTCTGACTAGAGGTTTACCTCGTAGAACTATCAACGACTATTCATACCAATCGATGTTAAATGCCTCATTTTTAGTTAACGTGCAAATATGTAGAAATCACGCTTTTACGTTACTACTACTTATCATTTCTAATAATTTCCAACAAACCCCCCAAAACTCTAATATTTATAACCCCAAAAAATATACAACAATGACAATATTTGTTTGCTAGCTTCGGCCCAAATAATTAAATAACGCCAGCTTCGGCAAAATAAACTTACATATTTTTAGTACATCTTTGCCGACAATGACTCTCGGCTATAATTCCCGTATTTACAGCTGCATTCACATTATGCACTTATAACTAATGTCAATTTCTTCGATGCGTGTCGCCTTTCTAGAAATCTGCCATCACCAAGAAGAATGTCTCTTTAGAAACCTCAACCGCTTCGCTATCATACTGCAATTTTCAAGCCGTTACTGCATTCTCATCAATGTTTTTCCCTTATTTCGACGCTAATTTATACACCTCCGAAGGACGTTCGCAATGTTGTGATCCCAATCTGACGTTTCAGTTTGATTCGTTCGCCATCTTGGATATAATTTTCGTATTGCCCCCGACGAAATCTCGTACTTCTATTTTATATGAAATGTTGGATTTTTTTACATGCCAACCCGCGTAGCTCTCTCGATTCACATTTTTAGCACTGGATTCTATTATTTGTTCGTTTTTTAGTGTCCTTGTAAAAAGCGCATCAATGGCGATTGCGATAAAGCGTTTCTGTGATGTACGATCTGCACACTTTATACGAATTTAAATGAACTGGGCACTAAAATGCTTCACAGCATCTCAGTGCCCTTATTTTAAACTGTTTATTCTCACATCTGAGCCCCAAGATATACTTTTCTTTCCCAAACTTTCGCAGCTTTTGTGCGTGCAACTAAAATTTCTTAATGGATGCCGGAAGCAACACGTCCATCCCTTTTATAACACCCTTATCGATGTGACCTTTTTTTGATAATTTAACCCACAACTATTGACTAATCAATCATAAAACGATCTGATTTATCTATTTTTTCGTTAAATAACGCTCTGCCACATTGGTAACAAACGAATTTCTTAACGATAATTCGTGCTTCTAATTCTACAAATGATTTTAAGTATTTATTTTACGTATTATGAGAAATTGATGTTTCATATTCGGCGGGAAATCATCATATTTTGACTTAACCTTGCCGCCTTTCTTGCGCGTCGTTTCCGCTTTCACATTTGAAAGCGAAATAATATAACTATTTTATTTCAATTTTATTTATTGATAGTATTTTTATCTAGTAATTCCTCTATTTTAATTACGTGTTTCTAAATTTCCTCATTTTAACTATTAAATTTTATTTTGACTGGCAATTATTTGGTGAAAAATTCTTTGGACATCATCGATTCGGCTTTCTTCCATCGATGTCGATTATGTTTTCCAATTTCTCTTAATAATAAATTAAATGTTCTTCAAATGACTTTATCAATATTGCTATTAATTCTCCCATAATTCCTACTATTTAATGAACCCCTTTTTATATTTCTTTGAAAAACCAATCGGTCGACTTTTTTAAGACCATAAACATGCTTCTATTGTCTATTTGTCAATTATTGATATTTACGTCGATTTTTCGTAAAAATCTCAAAATATGCTAATTTCTTGCCATATATCCCTGATTGTCTATTTTGAAACCCCTAATAATGTCCTTAACTCTCAAAACTACTCAAAACCCTTTTATTTATGTGACGCTGGCACTGCACTCTATAGTTTAGCAACGGCCCTTCTTTCATCTGTCAGTTTTTTAGTTCCTAATTAAATCGCTAGATGTCACTATGATCTTTTTAAAGTACAATTTAATTTTAAAAATTCGATTAATCTATTTCCGGTTAGCTTTAAGCTGCTAAGCGATCATGTGATGATTTTCAGATCATTACATTAGCTGTTATTGATAAACGTCAAAGTAAGACAGTGAATGCTGTAAAATGAGGCGCCACGCGTGTTGGAGGTTATCCATGTGATTTTCTCCAATAAAAAACAATATAAGTCAAATTTCTTTTCCATTTTTTTAGTGCAATTTTGTATTTAGCGTTATTTCTTTGTACTTCCATGTTTTAACATACTCAGCTATCTTAATTAGGTCAGATTGCCAATGTAAATTTTGAGGTTTTCACAGAAAATTTATTTTTGTACGAACGTCCCAAAAATGCAAAATGACATAGCTGGTCATTTTCCCTGTAGTACTTGCTCTTCATAGTGCTAGTGTTAGCATGCTTTTTTCAATATTATTTCACATATATTTAAGTACTTACGCATTGCCACTTAGTGCTTTATTAAATCAATTAAATGTATTTTGAGTTTTATTTACTGACCATATCTTCTCTTGTACATTCTGCAGAACTGGTATATCATTTTGATTGTATGAAAATTCATTATGTCATTTTGACTTACACCTGCAAGGCAAAATGATACTTTAGAATGTTTGTAAGACATTATTTATTCAAAAATCTTTCCGCTGTATCAAATATAACCATTATATTCATGTATTCAATTAACAAAGATTTAAATCTGTGTAAGTTTAAGAAGCTATGACAAAAATGACAAAGGTGTCAGGAAGCCATGACAGTTAAGTGTTGTTAAGTCAATTTTCTCCTCTAGGAACGGGAGAATACAATACAACATTTGTCACGAAGCGACGGTGCGCTGAGGGCACCAACAAGTTGAACAATTGCGTATAACACGTCTGAGCAGTCAAACCTGTTATTAACATAGTTTACAAAGCACAAGTCTGTTAGTAGGAACAAATTTTACAAATTATCCAAATTGTGAAAAACAATATCGTCATAATTAGCAAAATTATCAACCCTATAAATTATACGAGTATAATTTAGGACTCTTTGACATAGTTTCTGTAGTCTCTCGATATTATATTATTATGGATTCAGATCATGAAGCATAATTGAGTCTTCTCCTAATAAGGTAATTAAATAATAGTCCTCGTAACGCGAAAATTAAAATCGAAAAGCCATAGCATTTTAACATTTTGTGCTTTAAAATAGTGATCGAAACGCAACTGACAGTCAGTAGATGTATTAAATTAAATATAAGGCAACCAATTATAAAACTTGTGACAGACACTACCTTGAATAAAGATGTTAAAAAGGCAACTATATAAGGAAACTATTACTTAACAAGTGTGAAAATTAGAGGAAAAATAGCACTGAAGATCTAAATCAGAAGTTGAAAAGCAACCCTGGTTACATGTAGCAATTCAAAATGTAAATTTTGAATATTTAAGTAGGTATTATGAAAGTGACATCAATTATATTGAATTGTACGAAAAAAATCTTTATAAATTTCAAATAAACTACAACAATATTTTCCAAGTTTTAATAATCGATTGAACTCTTTTACAGATGTTGATTTTAGCTTCATAGATTAACTGTTATAAGAGTTCATATCCTAAATTCATATCTTATTTCAATTATCTGCTTTATAAAATTTCTTAATTTAAACACTTTTCTATTTAAGTAAATTATATTTTGTATTAAGTAAATTATAAAATAAAATGTTATTAAAATTCAATACTGGTATAGTTCCGACATTAGCTTTCAGTTTCCGATTTCAAAGTAGATTTGGCAGATATTAAAATTATAAATAACAATCAAGAGATTGGGCGCTATGAACATTTGAGAATTACCAATAAAATAGAATATAAAACTATATAATTAGTCGACATTATAGAAGGCAAAAATCCGTATTTAAATAGCCAATAATAAAACAAATTATAGGTAGTACCAAAAATCCAAACATTTTTTCGCAATGAAAAAATAACATTTAGATTTGTTGACGGGATGTTGATTTGACGTATAAAGACGTAATCAATAATTTCAATATAATCAAGTAAGTATAAAAATAGAATGTAATGGAATTGAAGGCTTATAAATGAAATATTCAAAGCTAGAACAATATTAAGAATAATAACAAATATCTTAAATAGCTTTGGAAAATTTCATACTCTGGTACTATATATTCAAAATGGATTTTCTGATAGCGGTAGTAAAATTATATATAACCGCACCCCTAAGAATCTGACACTCTTTTACTCAATTACAATGGATAGCTAGCAATCATAAAAAAAACTGATTAGGCTCAAAGAATAAAGATAAAAAAATCTTGCTTATTTGAAGGTGTATACATTACGGGAAAACGTTTGTATTACCGTCTAAAATCCTTTCACCATAAAACGACTGAACCATTGAACGCCTCGCAAGATACCTGCCGCAGTGCGCGCAACCCTGCTACGCCAAAACCAAAAAGTCGGCTCAATGTGCCCGGCTCACACGAAGCACCGTTAAAGGGCAATTGCTTAGCAGAAGAAGTCACAGGCCTAAAGTAGGCTCGTCGACCGAATTGCGGAATGGCATTTACTACCATTATATTTTTTACATTAAATTTAAGAGATTTAATGGAAAAACAGAGAGTAGCTTCTCTTATAACAAAATTTATTTCGAAGCGAGCGACGTCGCGAGTCCTAAGGGCTGCCACCAATCGTGCTGCCGTTGAACGAAATTCGCATATGTCCGCCATATGGCTGCCACTCCGCCAAAGCAAATAATTAAACGATCGAGAATTTTAACAACTCCCACCCACCCGTAACGCCAACTACAGGCGTTTGCCATAACGCATCCCTCTGCTCACTTCCCTCGCAACCTATTCCTCAAAGCCTTGCCACTCGAACGTGAGCTTACTGTTCTAACTCGGTACATTTTACCGATATAGTGAATATTAAGAAGATTAATTTTACAGAGATTGATAATACAGATTCCTGATGAAAGATTATCTACCGGGGAAGAAGGGGTGTCGTAGTAAGTTTGATTACTGCTAGATACTGGAATAGAGACTAATTTGCAGTAACAATTTAAGAAAAAGGCAAAAAGTACTCTCCTACAACCTATCTAGTATAATGTTGCTTGGTTTCTTAATTAACAACAATTTTTGTTACGATTATGATGGCAGTTCTGTCGTATTTCACATTAAGGTATGACAAGTCTTTCGAGGGAAACGTGGAACATTGCCAAGTATATTTTTAAGGCGATTGTACAGGGGGTTGCCACTTGCAGCGAGTCGCCTATCTGCGGCTTGGTAACACAATTAGCAGTGCGCTCTTCCTTGCGGGTCGCGCGTCGACTTTGCGGTCACGTGACCGCTGTTTGTGACAACCGCCGCCCCGTCCTTCCCCTTTCCGCCTTGTAAACACCCCCCCCCCTCCATCCACCCATCTCACCACCTGCACCACTGACTTGACTCGCTCGGTCGACCCACAGACCATAGGATCGTTGTAAACTTCGTAGTAATCGAAGAATGAGCCATTTTATACCATTTATAAATTTAAATAGAAAACTAGTAGTAAGATGAAACGTACACGTACTAAAACGGTAGCATTGAGTTCGGATCGGATAGTATATGGCAGCTTTGATCAGCTCATGCATAATACGGTTATTACTAAGTATGATATTATCTAAGTACCTACGATATTGTTCTAGGGTATTTCCTGAAAGTGTGATATTTTGTAATGTACGATATTTTGAAAAGTATGGTATTTATTAAAAGGAAAGATATTTTATGAAAGAATGATATTTTCTGCAGTCCGCATAGACTTGCCCCGTCTTACCCTACTCATCCACACCTCCGCACGGACTTACCTCGACTTCACTCATTTCGCACCTCCAGGCGGAGGCGTTTTCAGGCGTTTCCAGGCGGAGGAGTTTTGCCCTGATCGTATTACCATTGATTATATACTGTATAGTATAATGTATAATACTGTATAATATAATGTATAATATATTGTATATTTTGATGTTATTATACTGTATAATATACTGTATAATATAATTAATAGATTATACTGTATAATATAATGGTATTACTAAAATTTTGATTTCAAAGAGGTCCGTTTGTTTAACAGATCCCGTTTCTGTCGTAGGTACGGAACCCTAAACCTAATTAGATAGTCCTACTAACGATAGTACCTACCATTAACCTAATTAAATAGTCCCATTTCATTGACAGATCCCATTTCTGTCGTAGGTACGGAACTCTAAACCTAATTAGATAGTCCCATTAACGAATAAAATTGATGAGCGAAAGAAGTTCCGAAATCGATAATCGCGTTTTTTTAGATATTGGTGACAGGCAAATCGGCAGACATAAGACAGACAATCAGACTGATTATTTAAAACAGATTATAAGTTATAATACATAAGTCCTAATTCATACAACCAGACAGACAAGCATACATTTTTAGGAAGCAATTTTTTGGGGTCTTGAAACCTTTTTTTTTAAATATAACCTTATTTTCATAAATGAATAGTATAATATATATTGTTATGTGTCTAAATAAAATAAAATATAAAGTTGTCTTTGATGGCTGCTTGTGTAACGATAAAAGTGTATTTATTTGTAGAGGCGCCAGCTACACATGCGAGAAATAGATGTTAGACCACATAAACAAATGCAAAGGGCCTCCCTCCGCCTGGGAAGTTACCTTTGTGCGTGGGAGTGGAGCGACGCCAAGGATACCACGGCAGCTCGGTCGTGCTCAGGGGTGGTTAAAATCCCGTGTTGACGTCGTCCAAATGTCGAGAGCATTCAAAGTGAATGGACGGTCAAATATCCTAGTTACGTTTTATTATGTCTGTATCCAGAATGAGTTATAGATAGTTACGTTGTTAGGTATGTCTGTTAAATAAATAGTTAGATAAATTGTTAGATAAATAGTTACGTTGTTAGGTATGTCTGTATCCAGAATGAGTTTTAATTAACCGAAATCCTTGAAGGATGTTAATAAATATGAGCAAATAAGAAACTTTAATTAAAAATTTAAAAAAAAACTTTTTACCTTTTTGTACAAGCTTTTATTATTCATAATAAAAAGGTTAATTGAGAGTCATCTAAATTTTCTTTGGTTTCGGAAGTCTCAATGGCCAATTTTTAAGATCCAACACAATATTTTAAGAAGAGGGAAACAAACGCGGTTTTTTATTGTATAAAAATATTATAACCAAATAATAGGCCACAGTGTGAGACTACCTACTTAGGGCGCAATACCATATTATTGTAAATTTTGCAAGCGAATTTTGCTACTTTCTTTTAACAACATCGGACAAATGTACGCGATACTGCAATTTTATCAATAAAATTATCAAAATTGCTTGGAATACTAGTTTTTTTCAAAATCACACAAACTTTGCATTTTCGTATGGTTGGATAAATAGAGTTTTTTTTCTATTTAAGGTGACATTTTCTAGCGCCCAATGGACTTTTGCCATGTTTAATTAAAACTTTGTTTATACAAAAAATACGCATTCTAAAATTCTTTAAAAAAGTATATAAGTTTTGTTTACCGTATTCAAACATCGGTAATATGAAAGAAAATATTGATGAAGAGCATCCTAATATCTGAATCAAGATATTCTCTGAATCGATGAACGGACTTTAGATGAGAAAGCACTACGTAGTTTTTAATTTGATATGGAAATCGAAGGAGGTGTTCTTTTAAGTAAATCGAACGTTACGAGTAGCAAGATTATTACAGTTATTATTTAAAATGTATTCTATGTACATACACGACTAACTTACGTTATTATTATTGCAATCTGCTATACAAAGCAACATAAAAATATATCACTTACCAGCGAAGTTGACAGTAAACACCGTGAAAACCAGAATTCTGGTGAGCGCCACCTCATCCCACATGTTTCTAAAACAGCAGCCTTTCCGATGAATCAGTTCTGAAGATCCTATGGGCTCAGTAGTACTTCCATCTCACTGATACCGTCATACTGAAAGCCTGGAACAAAATAAGTAAAATTAGTAAATATTAGGTTTTTTTCTTATAAATCAACAGCTAGTGAAAAACCACAACATAACTAGAATAAATTCAATCGATTATAGGAACGTAGCCAAAAAAATTCACCCACAATTCAAGACGGGATCTAATGGACCCTATTACAGTTTGGCCACTAAGACCCAGTTGTATAGGGTCGGTCAAACGCACAGGTCAACACTAATCCGGCGGCATCCACGCAGAAGGGAGAGCCAGGGTAGGACGCTGTCCATGGAGAGCCAGGGTAGGATCCTACCCTGGCTACCCTGCCAAGACTACGAGATAGTTTCCCCTAGGAGTTAACCTTGCGCTCCTGGACGGTTTGCGCACAGTGCGGCATCAGCCAATCGATTGTGCATTCCGACTAACAGCCGGGGGAGTCTGGGAACAGTAATGTTTCCTATAGAGCGGGGGTGGTTGTTAACCTTATGGCAACTGCTCTCGAAACGACCATTCGGCCACCCGATCTCGGGTGAATAAGCCGGACAACGGATGTCGTGGTCCGCAATAGATTCGGTAGACTCCGCTTCATAAGCGAGTGGACCGCGCAAGCGACCTCGATCCTAGAAGGTTAATTCCAGACGGAGATATCCTTGCAAAGTGGTAAATAGGGGGCGAGGCTGTCCGCTGGGTACCTTTCCTGGTGCCTCGCCGTAAGGCGTTGGCCTCTGTCGGGCAGGTGGCGTAACTAAACCGTGGATTGTTTTTCTTCCCAAGTCTTCTGCGCTTACCTCACGGGAGAGAAGGATCAATATCGTTGAAACTTCCTCAGGTGACGGGTTCGCCCGTTATAGTTGACAGCTCTAAGTCACAAACTCGCCTATTCTCTTTCAGAGGAACAAGCTCTTAGCTCCTTCATCTAAGTTTCCGACCCCTTTACTTACTCAATATCATACCTATGTTTACGTTGCATTGCACTACTCGTAGAATCACAACGTCGATGTCTCGCAATTACGCGTTGAATAAATAACAATACAATTTGACCGAGAATCACTTCCGCAGAATTAGAACTCATCGGCCTGTTAACGCTAAGTGCAGCCTGCGTAATAGACGATGTGATATAAATCACATTAAGGTAATGGTATTAATGAGGGTCATTTTAGTTCATCTATTCTGAGTGGTAATCGATTCTGGTCTGCCGCCCTACATATATCACTGACGGTAAAAATATACAGCCAGATAGATACAGAATGTAGAACATAGAATGCAGGAATGGATGCCCTGAAATAAAAACATAGATATCGACCTATATTCATGCATGACCTATATTCATGCATTCCTTACTTATAAGGATATTATACTTACTTTTACTCTACTAGTTTTTTAATACGCACGGCGGGCTAAAATTCTCCAAAATTGCGCGGAGATTTGCTCACTACGGCCTACTTTTTTAAGTTGATCCGGTCAGAGTTGATTATCCTAGCATGCTAGTGAAAGTTTGCTACTTTGTTCCCGATAATTGTAGTCGAGCTCGGTCATATACTTTATTTGCGGAGTCGTCCTCGGGAACCAACCTAAATCCGTGGAGTCTGTTTGGCACATATATATGCACTATGTTTGACAGCGTCAGATATCGTTATTTTTACAGCGAGCCCACATCTCTTCAAGATATGGCATTTCGGTACTTATTCATGTCAGAATTAGATCGTTTTAATTCTTTATATATTCTGTTAATTTTTTTATACTTTATGCCTGTATTAATACTCGGTATGTATGTACTGAAATAATCTAACAATCGGTAAAAAAAATCCAATTGTACCATATTTTATTGACACACGTGCAGAAATTACACAATATAAAGAGAAGCACTCAAACATCTGTCAATCATCTAGATTTGTACCGATTAAAATAATTGATTAAACTGACCGAACTGGCGACCCCGGAGACCCCTATTTAGAACCCCGGGAATGGACACCACTTTTTAAGGAGAACGACTATCCACATGTTTTTAGCCGACTTTAAAAAATAAAGGAGGTTATGAATTCAGTTGTATTTTTTGAAATCTTTGTTACCTCAGAACTCCGTTATTTAATAACCAATTTTGAAAATTCTTCTTTTATTTGAAAGGTTATACTTCCAGATTCACTTTCATTAATATTCTGTCCTGATAATGAGATCCAAAAGGAAAACCCTCAAATATTATCATACAAAGTAGAAAATATACATGTTGGATCAGCTCCGATGAAAATTCATTTTTTATGGTAAGCATGACCTGATTCTACACCGAGAGCTGGCTCCTGACGAGGGGACTCCTCAACGGTCCACAGCATTGTCACGAAATTTTGTATACGCATTCAGTTATGATAGCCCGTTCTATGTTTCACAATGACATGGCTGCTGCACCCAGGGTTGGCTCCCGACGAGATGACTTCTCAACAGTTAGCAGCACAGATACGACATTTTGTACACGCATTAAGTTATAATAGCCCGTTTTAAGTTTTACCATGACATGGCTGCTGCACCCAGGGTTGGCTCCCGACGAGGGGACTCCTCAACGGTCAACACCACAGAAACGAAATTTTGTATATGCATTTAATTACGACAGCCCGTTTTAAGTTTCACCATGGGTGCTGCTTTTATAAAAAGAAATGTAGGCAGTTTTTTTTCTATTACTATATTAATTTTATCATTCTATCACATTTTCCTTTCGTGATTATTTTAATTATCTTTCTCATTTCGATTTTCATAATTTTATATTTTTCGACTATTTTGATAATTCTATTTCAGTCGATTTATGTTCCATTGTAATAATTACTGGGATAACATAACACGTTGCACTCACCTGCGTTTCAAAACTTGATTTGCTATAGGTTTTTTTATGCAAGCGAATCGTCTGTTTTCCAAATGCAGCAGTCTGCCGACGTTGACAGCCCATGCCGTCTCGCTCGCAAATTTTCATACATTACGGTGTTTATTTCTGTTGACATCCTACTCCCTGCGAGAATTCTGTAAATAAGTGAGAGAAAAATAGAATAATATAAGGAACTGAAAATCGCAGCATTATCTAATTATACATGTGTACATATTATGAAGTAATATTAATATATTTTATAATGTTAGTTAGTTGTGAAAACCGACACTATCAATTTATTTGTGATGTAATAATTTAGATTTTTTTTTTTCATGGATACGTATTAATAATTTTCCATTATAAAGAGCTCTATAGACGACCAAGCATGCTTGTCAAGCATCGCGTCGTGGGCTGGGAGGGTATCGTAAACCGCAGGAAATATTTCCTATGCAAATATTTTTTAAAATTGTAGTTTTCTACCAGGGAGTCACGTCATTCATCAATCAATTACGTCTAATTAACATGACTCCCTGGTATAAACTACTAAATTAGACATTTTTGGTAAATATATAAAAAAAATGTATGTTTCCTGCGGTTTACGATCCCCTCCTAGCTAGCGACGCGATGCTTGACAAGCATGCTTGATCGATTAGGGAGTCCCTAATAATTAACTAAAGTTTTTAATGACTCATATTTCATGAAATAATATTTTATGTCATTTAGGTAACGCGTACTTATTATTTAATGGTAGACATCAATGATATACATTTTTAAATAAACTATAATTAAATATATTAAATTAAAATGAAAATATTTACTCAAGAAAACTAAAATGGTAATATCTAGTTATTATGTTCTGAAATTCCTAAGAAAACGCTCCGGGGAAAGGAGACACAAAGCGATTAAAACACTCAACTTCTGAACATTTACTTATCAACTTCGTTTGCCTGTATTGTTGAAGCCGCCCGTTTGGCATACCATCTATCTCAAAGCGATCTTTTGAAACGTTTCTTTGAAGTCTGTTTGAAGGATATGTTTGAAGAAAGATGTACACTGAGTTATATAGACTAAGATGTAGAGTGTTTTAAGATACTTATTTTTTTAATTTATAATCTGAGCAGATAAACTTTATAGTGATGATAAAATTAACCTAGTTAAATGCCAGCTATAAAATCAAGCGAGTCTGATTCGTACTCCTTTGACGGGCGAGAGGAGTGAGAATTGCAATCATGATATTAGCTGACCGCACGTGTATTGACAGAAGAGTTATGTACATCTTAAGGCTCTACATAAAATTCAAGAGTACCCCAGCGTCAGAGTTAGAACCCTTTTGATAAGCACGTTGATCTTGTTGATTATGGAACGTGTGTATAAATCGCTTCTGTACGAGTATAGGAAAACCGAAAAAAGACTTTAGAGGAATTTTAATATACCAGCCCGTCATTGTGTAACGCCATTCCTTAACAGAGGAGCAATACAATACAATACAATACAATCAACTACTCCAGTAGATAGGCATTCCAAAACTTGGATGCGTCACAAAATGAAATGCTTAAAATTTAATCATTAAAAATATAACTATTATTATAGTTGTCATGGCTTTATTATTATATTCAATATTACCTACTTACAAATAATCAAAATACACTAATGTCATGTAATAGTAAGAGAGAATAATATATTACAATAGAAATGCAAATTCTATGGAGAATAATCAACGTAAAATTATTTTATTATCAATCCAGCAATGTGCCTTCGTATTTTTTAATCATTAATATATGTATAATAAATTTTATGACAATTAGAATGTCAGCTATCATAACACCGTTATGTTTAAAATTTTACAAATTTTACTAATTGTCAACATGGAGCATAAACTCGGAATTTTCAAACTCCCTTATACCATAAATTGGGTTTCTTACCAAATTATTTATAATTATCTTTTTAAATTTGTCCTTTCCAAGGCCTTTAATTTGCTCTGGAATCTTATTAGAGTAGGACACATTTTGGTGAATAAAACTGTATCGCACTTTGCTAAGTCGCTGTTGGTTTATGTGGAGATTGAATTTATTCCTCGTATCGTGATGATGAAAATCACTATTCACCGGATCTTCTGCTAGGTGTCTACGAGCGTACATAATATTTTGGTAGATGTAGAAAGAAAGTAGTGTTATGATTCCTGATTCTACGAACAGCGGCTTACAATAACTTCTTGGAGAGACTCTATATAAACTGCATACCGCTCTTTTCTGGAGGGGAAAAATTCTTTTTGAATTTGGTGCCATTCCACCAAACAGAAGGCCATAATGATTTATAGGAAAGAAGACAACAAGTAAATTTTTCTATACTAATTCAAATATGGTAGCGTCCGTAGCCACGCTGTCACCGGTTCTCCTCGTTGATACCGAAGTTAAGCAGCGTTGGGCGCGGTCAATACTGGGATGGGTGACCGCCTGAGTGTTTGACTGCGTGATGCTATAAATGCCTACCTAGAAGATGGTGCCAATAGGCAACACGGCGGGTTCCACGAAGGGGCATATGCCTTGTGGGTAAAAAAAAGGTTAAATTTATTTATTTTAAAGATTAGTAAAAATTAGGTATTCAATTAATAATCAAGAAGTAATAAAATAATCAAATAAAAAAACAATTGAAGTAAAAGTTACTGGAATGGTCACTGGAATAATAAAATAACTATAAATAATAAATGGTATTCAATTGTCAGAAATTATAAATGGTCAAAAATAATGTAAGTAAATCAAAAGATTTGGTTAACTAAAAGGTACTAAAACGGTCCTTGCAATAATAAATTTATATAGAAATCATAAATGCTAATGAAAATGCATCGAAAATTATCTTATAAAATCCAAGTCCTAGTAGGTACTCGTTGTTAATCAAGTGTTTCTAAAGATGTTTTTTTTTAATTCGCGTATTTCCTACCCAGGCGAGAGTTTGAATTCAATTGGCAAAGTTTAATGACGACATATTTCGGCCATCGCCTGAAAACCTCACTTCGAGGACGTAGCAAATCACTTTTCCTCTGGTGTCAAGTTTATTGTATTCACCACGAAGCTCTAAATATTATAGTATGGTTTATAATATAAACATAATGCATTCAAAAGCATAGAGGATTGCCAATGCATAAAGATTTGAATCGTCCTCTACAACTTTCTGACGGGACGTATTTTTCAAGGTTCGCACGGAATATTTTTGTAGGGAGAAAAGTTTTTGATGTCTGCTCACTGTACATTGACTCCATAACATTATGCCATTGCTTAATATGTTTTCAAAATACGAGTGGTAAACCAATTTTACATCCTCAAGAGATAACATTTTCTCAGTCTTTTCATAACGAAATATGCACTTCATAACTTCGCCTTGATGTGATCAGCGTGGTCGTCCCACCTAAGATTATCTGTGCTTTGATAAATCTTTGGTAAACATAGTGAATTGTTAAGGTTATGCAGTCCTTAATAGAGTAATGAGCAAAAATAAAATGAGTTTTTTTATATCTAAATCATAGTTTAGATGAGAGTCGCTTTGCCGCGAGTGAACCAGCGAGCTTGAGGCAGCCTTATCATATTATGTAAAAAATAAATTATATCTTTTCAATAAAAGCAGTAGTAAGATGTGCTATCGGGAGATCAACCAATCGTACAGAATGAATAAGGAACCATTTGATTTCTTTAAAAAATCCTAACAAAGTAAATAATAAAATAAAAAGGGTAAAAAGAATAAAGAATATAAAACACGACTGCCGTTACAGAAAGTGAACTATTTTATTATATTTAAAATTATTTTTAATACGGTTTTTTTCGAAATATTTGTGGTTTATGTATTTATCAGACTTTCATTTGACTAATCAGACTTTCATTTGACACTAAACACGATATATTTATTTTAATTTATTAATATTTCGACATTTAGACAATTATTTACTTGATATTTGGACAGTTATGTAAGGTACATTTTGTATAATTTATTTAGCTAAATTATTATTCTTCTTATTTTCTTTACTGGCCTTACAAGTTTTATTCCTGGCGGCCGCAAAGACGAAGAACGACAGATAAAATACTGCCAAATGGTGACTGTCATGTAATAACAGGGCGAATTATATCGAAAATGCTACTTTCTCCTTATATGAGAGCAAGGGGTCGTCGCACGCACCCTATAACGCTCAGGAAGACATAACGATTCTAACAGTACTCTACACTTCTAAATCGGTTCAAGCGTTTAGAAGTCACGTTGGAATAAAGAAACGGTAAACATACATAGATGAACCCTGAACACATTACTCTTCTTTTTGATGGGCAGTCGTGTAAAAATATAGTAATAGTAAATAGGTAAATAGGTAAATAAATAAGTAAATAGGTAGAAAATTTTATTTTATAAGATCACGTTTCGTGATCTTCTTTCCAACCTTGTCCTTACTTAGTTTATGTCTCTAAAAATAATTATTTATGTATATTTTAAAAGCAAACTACCGTATTATTATTAAACGTATTTATTATTGTTGCTTACGTCTAAAACCGGGCACATCCCAAGAAAAAGCAGACGAAGCATATATAATTCTCAATCTAAAAGTACCATTTCCAGTCAAATATTTTACGTTAAATCCAGTGAATAGAATTGAGAAAAGGAAAAATAAATCGAGAGCGAAAAGAAGAGCCGGAGAGATTTTGCAGATATAACAAACTGCTCCTTTATGTTGTGAGAAACGTTTGGGGCTGAAAGATAACGTCGCCGAGCACCGGAGATTCTATCTCGCGGGCGACGTCATGAAATACGAACCTGAACGGAAAGTAAACACATTCCTGAAGGAATCGCATGTACGTCTGAAAACGTGGCTTCGCTTGCATGTTTAACTTGAATTACAGAGGCGCGCGGTGGCGGCGGTAAAGAACGTCGCGCCGATTTGTTTGCATTATTTGAAAAAAAAACGATCCGTCCGACTTTTTAGTGGCGAAAATCAAAATACCTCGAGGGAAAAAAAACTAAATCTCTTTCGAAATTACTCGCTTCAAATTTTGTAAATGCGGAGTCGACGTAGGTGTTTACTTGGAATATTGATGCAATAAACCAAATACACAATTTTCTAGTATAACTTTGTAATTAGTTTTGAATTATTTTATAACTGATTACTTGATTACTTTTCTAACTATCTGATGACAACGACGATTATAATTGTTATGACTATATGACGAAGACTACTGACTCACTAAGTTTACTTATTACTTAAATTATATATTATTAATATTATAATAATATTATTATTATAATAAAATGTATTCGGGAAATATTTTTTTTACTTATGTTCGAAGTGCTGTGGAAATTGCATCCTCAATTTGGAATCCGCAATATTTGGTTTACAAAAGCAGGTTCTCCAAAGATGAAGAAGTTCTCCAATGACGTCTTTTAAAACAATTTTATTTTAATGGACGTTTGGGACTTCCAACGTACGAGAGCACACCGGACCACTTTGGTTCTCATTCTTTAAAACAAATTCTCTTAAAAATCGTCTCACAGCCACTGTGGGCCACTCAGCCACTGATACGGTAATATAACATTATCCAAAATACTATAGACAGTCCATATATTATTGAAAACTTGCAGTGTTTTCAGGCGTTGAGTAAATAAATAAATAACCTTTCCACCAGCAAATTAATCAGCACCAGCAAATTACAGTCGACTAATCGTTATTTGAGATCGAAAATTTTCTTATGTTTTCATACATGCTAATGAAATTAAAAAGTTTTCCTCGATCGGCTTTGTTCCGTTTCCATATATGAAGCAAAATTTAAATTATTGCGTATTTTTAACTTATAGCGATATATCATCACTATGATTTTGATGCAAATAGTGCTTTTTCGTACATTGAGAGTAGTTTTCGATTCTTGTATGTTTGAGATCTTTCGCGCCATATCGCTTACAGGCTGATATTGTACATAAGATTCCTATTTCTCCACCATAGACATTTTAAACCTACACTTCCTATCGCGGGGTAAACATTTAGCCGTCACTTCTGCGCGGAACAGTTTCGCGCGTGAAGTCGATGGCCTTGAGAAAAACGACCATAACTTTAAACTACTATACGGATCGTAAAAAGAATAACTGTAAAATGATCGCATTGGAATTTGACATATATAACATTATAACCTTATCTCGTCAAACAATTAAGATAATAATGAATAACTATTACAAAGTTGGCATTTTACGCAGCGCGGAGCGCCCTAACCAATATTAGTTAGATACAATTTTAGCATTTGTAAGCGATTAACCAAAAATGGTTAACTCAAATGAAGTTCGTGCAGGACGCATTCAAATCAATTCATCCTGATTGGCTTGCTAGTATCTAAATTTGGAAAGCGCACTCACATAATATAATATACACGTGTATTATACTATTATAATAATATATAAAAAAAACACAAAAGTATCCACAATAGACATATTATTAAATCTAACTTATTTACTTATATATTTATTATCCGACCCATAAGTACCAACAATAAATATCTATAGCTATATACTCCCTATACGGCGTATCTGTACTTCATATCTAAATATCCATATACCATCGTTCTAAGTCTTTCTTCCTAATTACTTCCTACTTTATATATTTTATAAATTCGATCGTTGATTTGAAATTGCAATTTTTAATTTAAATATGCTAGTGTTTCTTTAAAATGTATATAGAAAACGATTATTGGCAGAAAGTTTGTTTATATGTATACCATGCTAGATTATTTTATGCTATGTATGTTTTCCTAAATGATTAAATAAATAAATAAAAATAGACAAACAAGAACGAACCAAAAAACAATGAAGCAGATCACATTTATTCACATTCAAATTATGCACGTATACAAAATTACATATCAAATACAAATTGCATGTCTCGTTTAATGCTGTGTGAAGATTGTAGTCACGATATATCGCGAGATTCAAGATAAAAATATATATTAATTTCAACTTCGATTCATATATGGAAACGGAGCAAAGCCAGTCGACGGAAACGTTGTACACTTCCATTAGTAAGTGTGAAAACATGAGAAAAAAATCGATCTCAAATAACGAATAGTCGACTGTATTATAAATTTGCTCGAGTAGTCGATTGTATTATAAAAGTTCGTATGTTTATTTATTCAATGCCCGAAAATATTACAAAACTGTTTTTGTGTCGATATCCAGCCCACCGAGCCGTACTGCGGGGAGACATGGAGAGCTAGTTTCATGTTATTACAGCCGCCGCAAACGAAAAAAATGACGGATCGGAAAGTATGGAAACGGGTACGTCAAAAAATGTAGTTACAAAATCGGTTATGCAAGTGATGCGGTAGAAACTGAGCGAAAGAGAGGCAAGGCATTTAAGCAGTACGGAGAATCGGGTATATTATTTTATTATTTATAATTAATCCGTGGTTTCATACAAGATCGCATTCTAGAAAACGATTTTGCGTGCCTACTTACTAACACATACTTATCGACGAATAAATACATATTATACTTCATTTTTATTTGCAGGTTTCACTATAAAAAAATATAAATATTAGTACAGATTCGCTACACTTATAATAAAAATTACCATTGCGGTATTTTTAGATCTAGCGAGGGCTTTTCATATCCCATAAAATACTTTGTAAAAGATTAAAGGGTTATGGTATCAATGGCCTCGCATTGAATTCGTTTTCCGATTATTAAAAAAATAGAACACAAACTGTTAACCTCAACGGTGTTTGAAGTGTATCCCTGCCACTAACATTTGGCGTTCCTCAAGGTAGCGTGCTCGGACCAATACTGTTCACTATGTACATAAATCCGCTTTGCGATCTTGGTTTTGGTAGAACAATAGCGTATGCTGATGACACGGTGTTAGTAATTTCCGGTTCTAGATGGGAAAAGGTATATAATCGTACTAACATGCGATTGCTTCAATTAAAACCTGGTTAGAACTAAACCCACTTACGTTAAAATATGTTGGCAAAACAAAATACATCCCATTTAGCATCGATGTAAGAGGCCAGCCGGATGATCACCATCATCTTATTATTCCCGACTACAAGAGAGATGCCACGTGTCGTTGTCAGCCAATCGGACCAGTCAGACAGATAAAATATCTCGGAATAATTATAGATAAACACCTGCGGTGGGAATTACATACCGAGTGTCTAGTGAAAAGACTAAGGAAATTGATTTATATATTTATTCAATTTCGAGATATTCTGGGCCTGCCCTATTTAAAACTATATATTACGCTATATGCCAATCAGTAATGACATACGGTATACTTGGATGGGAAGCTTGCGGAAAAACCCTCCTCCAGAAAGTGAAAGTCGTTTAAAAGGCAATAATTAGAATCATGTTAAGGAAGCCTAGGCATTACCCTTCTGACGACCTGTATGTTGAGGCACAATTGCTTCATTTGAGGCAATCAATACTTTATCTTAAAAACAACAATGAAGACGAATATTGTGTTTCTCCGGAAAACAGGGAGAGATCAGGTCGTTATAAGGAAAACTTTAAAGTGCCGAAACGTCTAACGTCTTTTGGACAACGTCATTACAGCTTTCTTGCTCCAAGAATGGTCAATATCATGAGTAAAGAGAACATATTGGAAATTAGCAGCAACCAACAAAAATATCACCTTACATTATGGTTAATAAACCTTGGTAGGAGAGAGACGGAGAAAACATTCATCACAATTTTAAAATAAATAAATATATTTATTTTCTATATAGTTTATATATGTACGTATTTTTACTAATTGTTATATATTATTAGTTATTATTATAAATGATTATTTATTATTGCTATTATATATTATTATTATTATCATACATTATTATTTAGTTCTAATATATTACTTGTTTATAGTTCTAATATTATTTGGTGTAGTGAGAATTTCACTTTAACTTGATTTGATTCAATTTTATTTTTTTTATTTTGGAAGTATGTAGTTTATAATCATTTGTATTGGTGTTTTTCTTAGAACAGTCTCTGCCTAGTTAGGAGCAACACAATCTAGGTTAAGTGCTAACGGTGTAAATTTTTTTTGTGGACCAATAAATAAATAAATAAATAGCTGTATGCTTAATAATCCAACTAATATGGGTGAAATTCAAATAGAAGGAATGCATCTGCTCCAGAACCATCGTATTTTTTCATAGTAGCTACTAGCGGATATTTTTAAGTACTACAAAATTTCACGAAAGTCAAGCCCTTTTGGAATACCTAAATATGTCTTGTTTTGAGTAAATAATTCCTGAATTCAAGTTTGAATAAAAAACAGAGTACATTATCATACACAAATAACTCATATACTCATATGTGCTTACTACTATGACTTTTAACTTTACGCTTACTACTATGACTCTGCAACAAGACTAAGTCGATCAATAATAATAATTAAAACTTATGTCGTACAAAACGTAATTCAATAAATCCGTATTGTTTACCATTACACAATTCAACCAAGACTTTCTACATACAAAAGCCGACAATCAACAAATATCATTATCCATTTACTGCTACATAAATTTGACTTTAATTAGTTTAACCCCGGAAGTTCAAATTACATCTTGTGTGAATAAATGAAAAGCACACAAGAAACCACGAAATGTTTACTAAAGTACTCATTAATTAATAAATTATTCTGGTTTCGGCTACGAAAACGTATTGATGGGGGTATATTCAAAGCACTTAAGGCATGATTTGTCCACTACTGACCAGAGCAATATAAATGTTATGATTAGTGCCGCGTCCTCTAAAAGATGGAGAGAACTTTACTTCGATGAGTTAGAAGTGATAAAAACTTACTTATCTAGCAAGTATGAGAGCGAGTAGTCTCCCAGTTGTTGAATTATATCATTATTATAACCTATTAATAACTATGTAAGAATTTTTGAATTTTCTTAAATTATTTAAAAAAAAAAATAATAATCATTTCTTTTATCCGTACATTATCTGGATCGAAGATCTGATACAACAGCGATGAGTTTGGCATCGTAGCTCCTTAGGACGATTTGGAGTCTCATCTGACAGCATTTTTAGTATTCTACGACGCACACTGGATATTTGTCACCTACAATGGCAAACCTGTCACCCCAGGAAGGTATACCGATATTGATAGTTCCTTCAACGTGGAGTGAACTAGAGACTTAGGGACGGAACAGTTCACCATCTAGCAACGCCAACTTGGCCGCGAGATTACACGCCTTACCGCGTGGCACTGGAAAGTTGAACGGCGGGCAGCCTCGCGCCCTTACTACTACATTGGCAGGTATCTCCGTCCTCCCGCTTAGAAACGGGTCCGGAGTTGCTTGCGGGACCTCTACCTGTATGTAGCGGTAATTCAGTTTGAATTTAACTTGAACTGTGGCGTCCTTTGCCCGTCTGCATACGGGATCGGATAGCCAACGGGTCGTTTCAAGAGTGGAAAACATCAGGTCAATAAGCACCCCGCTGCTTAGGAACTGTATAAGAGCATTTCCAAACATTTCTAGTTATTCACCGGAGTGCGCAATTGTTCCGTTTCCATATATGGCTGTCAATTGGCTGACGCTGTACGATGCGCAAATTGCCCAGCGGTGCCAGATGAACTGATCCATCTGCCGTGTCAGGTGAAACAGAGTCCTCTCTAGGTTCAGCCTTCTTCGAGATGGCTAGTGGATAGGAATTGAACAGTGACTTGAGCCGACCAGATGTTACAAGCAGATTTTTATCATAAAGGATTGGCATAAGCCTGGTGAATGTCTGCGTGCACCGGCGCGTCCCTCGACATCATACCCAATTATAAGCGGTTAATGCGCGAGTAGGTAAAATATGTGAATAAGGAAGCGTTAATTGAGGATTCAACATATGTGGACCAGATCATGACGTAGCGAATCGAGGTGTTTTTAAAAGCAGTGTTTTAAACCGATGCGTTTAAAATTATATGAATTGTCTAATTTAGCTTCAAAATGCCGAATTTTACTGCAAACAAATAAAATTGACTGCCAAACCTTTCGCAGGATATAACAACCAATTATAATATAAATTGACACTGGGATATGTTACCTTAAAATAGTTATCTTAAAATGAATTTAACAATTTAGTCTAGTATTTGTTGATGTAGCTCTGCGTATGTTTCATGAGATAAAGAATATTATTAAATGATATTTTAATAACATCAAACTTTAAACCTTTATGTATCTAATCGTATAATATTTTCCTTGAGGACATTTGATATTATACCTATAGACTACGAAATATTATTTGGTATAATTGGTATCTATAACCTTAAATATGTTCTTTTTCTTTATTTAATATTAGTTCTTTATTTATATACACATTTATTATTTATAATAACCTTAAAATTTATAAGAATGAATGAGCGATCGGAATGAATGAGAAAAAAAAAAAAAAAAAAAAAAAAAAGAAAGAAAGTGAAGTCACTATGATTAAAGTCTTAAATACTATCACCCCAGAACAGATATACAATCTAGTGGGGGGATAAAATCCACACAAATGCAATCTTATCTGCTTCGCAAAAATCAATGGTATTGTTTTTGGATAATTAAAAAAAAAAAAAAAAAATAAAAATAATTATCATTGAAAAGCAATCAAATAATCAGTGGTAGTCAACATGTTAAACGATTTAATTTACTACGATATTTAGCTTTTACCTGCCTCAGAAGCAAAATATTTTATTTTTTTTACCCACAAAGCATAAGCCTTTTTGTGGAGCCCGCCTTGTTGCCTATTGGCACTATCTTCTAAATGGACATTTGTAGCATCACGCAGTCAAACACTCAGGCAGTCACCCATTACAATATTAACCGCGCCCGCCGCTGCTTAACTTCGAATCAATGAGAAGAACCGGTGGTAACGGGGCTTCGGACGCTACAAAAACCACCGTGCTTTCGTAACGCAATTTTAAATTAGTTATTTATTATTTTTAAAAAACTCGCCTCTTATATTAAATGAAGCTGATCATGACTGTTACTCTCACTTTCAAGTGTCCTTGAAGGACATATTTAATGGAGATACTTCAGAGCTAGGGGAGTAATGTGTGTCGTGTATGTTTATGGTGATTACTCCTAAATGGAGATAAAAAAGTTAGCCCTTTAAAATGATATTTCAGATCACTTAGTAGATTATTCATTCATACATCACCAGCAACAAGTCCCAGCTATGAGAACCTCGTGTAAGTTTGGTTAACATCCAAAATAACTTCATTTATCTGAGCAATAAGTTTTGTTATCTCTATGAAGTTTTAAAATCTGCTGTAACTAAAATGTTGGACAATATTTAGTTTAAATTTGCGATTAACACTTAAGGTCTCCAACGAACTTAGTCCTTCGTATTTTGATTAATAACTTTTTAAGTTCGACGTTTGTGACGTTGCCGCTCATAGTACCTTTCAATGATAGTGTAGCATAGAAAATTATGGCCTGGGTCGCCAGTTAGCGCGTCGCGTGTATGTGTTACGGACGTAAAAGTTTTGTATGTGTCCGGGGTGTGTATGGATACAATAAGCCTACAAGTTGTCATAAACTATGGAGAAATTTTGTATATATTTGTAATAGGTCTTGGTTTCAGTAAAAATATTAAAAAATGAGTAGGTATTTGATTCAATAATATATTTCCCTGTAAATATATGTCACCCTTATTAGAAAGTAAACCTTTACTTTTATTAGGCAGTTTTAGAATAGATAAATATACTGGGTACAGTGGACACGGTAGCAAGTACTTACGCTACAAATTATGGCGCGACTCCCTAAGTGTTAAGGAGATTCTGATTAGCTGCTTATTTTATTGCCTAAATAAAATAGAGAAACATGCTTATAAGCAGGCTGCTTAGAAATTAGAGTATTTGTAGTATATGGTAATATTCATATTACACGTAACTATTCCCCATACGTCATAATAATTATGATGTAATATGTCTACGGTTTTTTGTAGCCTATATTTTGATAAATGTAAAATTTTAATAACTTTATTAAATTTGCAACTACATAGAAACGTGAAACTTTTTCACCCCCATAGTAATAATTGTAATACATTAAAAGAGCTTCCCAATGACCTATTGCCGACTGTTAGGTTTTTATTGGTGGTGGAGTTAAGATGTCCATTTTCCATGAAATATTTAAAATTTATTATTCAAATGTTTGGTTTTTATTCTAATAATGGGCTAGTTTGCGTTTCTTCGTTAATTCCTTCCAGTAGACATTTAATAAATTAAAAATGGAAAAAGACACACTTTTTTAAATGAATGAATTTTGTTTACTGAATATATATATCCTTCATAAAAGCCACTTCAAGTCCAAAATGGGATTAAAAATTAATATTATTTTTCATAGTGTGGGTTTAGAAATAAAGGAAATTGGAAAAAAATATTAATTTTTATTCATCGTAATTAATAATTATGTCTTATTAGTGCAAAAAACTAATTAAAATATATATTTAAAAAAAAAACATCATAAAAATTGTTCTTTGATGTGGTAAATTCTAAAACGAGCTTTCAAACATACAATCTCATTGCTCAAAACACAGGGCAGTACTAACAGCACGTGATGTCACTCGATTTGCAGAGTTTGTGAGATAGTGGGGGAGTGGTACCTTGTTAGAATCATCGTAGCTATCTTTTATCTCGCTTCCACATACCATAAATCGTATTTATTTTGCCCGAAACATTCGAAAGTGTTTTCTGCAGTTAAAGCTTGCCCGAGCTATCTCGGGTGTGGGAATGTTCGCTTATAATAGTCGCCCGAGTATACTCGGGCGTAGTCCTTTAGTGGTTAATATCGGAATAAAGGTCATGAGAATTATTAATGTAGCTTTTATATGTATTGACAATGTAAATTTGGCCCAACAAGGCATATGTTTACCAAATTTCAAGACTTAATTTTATATGACAATAATTGGTATGTAAACGTTTAATGATAATTTTATATGACAATAATTGGTATGTAAACGTTATATCAATGTGTAATTGATTATATAATGTATATTATTTTAGATTTTATTTTTATTTATTTTGGTTTTATTATTATTTTCGTATACATACATGTATGTATATGTGTGCATATAAGGATATATATTTTATCTATAGATGTATATGAGTATATATATTTTTATATGCGTAAATATTTATAGTTTCATATTTGTCGATTTAAAAATAAGTACTAACTATAGTTTAAGTTGACAGAGCACACTTAATATTTAGTCATTAAAAGTCTGCCTTAGAACAGGCCTAGGCCTAGTTAGGCGACTGTGTCAAACATTAAAAATAATGTCGCATCAATTTCTTGCTATCATCTTACTTACAAATATGACATTAATTGTTTACTAGATGTGTTACTAAATAATAACAATAATATTTCGAGATTTAAATATGACTAGCGCGCAGATGACCGATTTTAACTTTTTTACTTTTGCCATGACCAAATTATGCCTGCATGCCAAATTTCAGCTCAATCTTGTTAAGCGAGTGTGCGCTATCGTAAAGGAATACACACACAGACAGACATACAGACACACAGACCGACTTCAATCTGGAAATGGCCTTAATCGTCTAAGGGGAGCTCAAAATGGATATTTACGTCTTGATCTCGAATTTTTTTTTTGCACGTTCACAATAATTTTCCCTGTTGTCCGTTGGTTGGCCAGGGAAAGAAAATTTACTAATATTAAAATTAATAATATTAATATTTACTCCCACTGCATTTACCATTTCTTTTTTGTTACTTACAAGAACAAGTAACTAAATAATGAAGTATGTTAAATAAATAGGGCAGTGAAAGTCTTTGGCACATCTGCAGCTATTTGCGCAGAGTGCAGTATGTCGTGCGTGTCTTCCTTGCTACCTTTCCATACGAATATGCTAATAAGGTGGCCGCGTTTGCCGAGTCGCCTTCACAGTGTGGTTTTTTCCCAACCCGTTCAAAGGGAATATTTTAGTGGGAAGAGAGAGAAAGAGATGGCACGAGGAATGCCACCACTGCCTGCACTTACCGTGACAGACCGGAAACGAACTCAGTTTTTGCATTTTACATAAACTCCGCGAGGCGCACTCAAACCCGTGAATTTGTGGAGTGGCGTGTAGGTTGCCTAAACCTCTAAGGCATCCTCATTTGATGACATTTATTTACTTAGGTTACTTTAGTAATTAATGACAGGTACCCGTATGTATTGAAGTATGTACCTACGGTGTATTGAGAATCATTGAGAATCTACATTATTTTTCATGAAATCCTTCATAACATATATATAACAAGTAAATATATTAATAGGAATATAAATCACGTCTTTCATTACAAAAAAGTCAACTACTGTATTTATAATTATTTTTTAATGAACTATTTGTGTTAACCCCTCAATTTACCTCGCAATTTATTGACATTTGGAGATTTGGACATTTAGAAAACTACTTATTTAATATTTGGACAGTTATGGTATCATACGACACTTGGGATGATTCAAGCGGTTCAAGCGTTTAGAAGTTATGATGGTATAAAGAACATACATAGACGGACCCTGAAAATATTACATTAATTTTTTGTTAAGCAGTCGTGTAAAAAAGGCTTATTAAGAATACGATATTGCTAGAAATCATATGAACAAAAATTTTACATTCATCTGAATCCACTCTTATCTGTTTGAAAAATTAAATAATATCGAAATTTGTCAGTTTTTCGAAATTTAGTCTTTGAGAAACGAAATTTGACGATTCTAAACTATCTGTTTTTGATTATATTTCAAAGATTTGATCAAAAGTTGCTTCGTGGTTATCCTCCAGCCATTAAATCAATTTAAAAAATCTTTAATAATTAATTATTAAATAATTAAATATACATATTTGTTACACAATTTTATTTTGTCAATATATGCTATAAAATCTTGTAAATATTTCATAACACGCTTCAGCAAACTCTCAATACAGAACGAAAGTTTGAATGAGCATAAATAGTTTAAAATGAGCATAATAAGTAACATTAAAATGAGCATAATAAGGATTTCATTTGATTTCACGGCTGCCTGATAACCACCTGATAACTGTTAATAACATATATATTTAAAAAATGCTAAACCGACCCAAATTTTCTGATATAAAAGTCAAAGTAAGGAGACAATATTCGCTGAATTAATAACGTGCATTTTCGTTGTTTTCTTTTATTAGATTTCATAAGGAACTATAATGTTTTTCGTGCAATTTATCGGAAAATATTATATGAGTTACTTAAAAAATGGTACGTTAAAATGGGCTTATCTTAGTTGCCCCGGCCGCGCTGCCTCAAAATTACCGCAATTAATTGTAATTAAGTGACCGTACCTATAATAAATAAATTCGCAGTCGGATCGCACTCATAAAATATGTGGTTTAGAGAGGGGGAGGAGGTAGGGGAGTGAAGAAGAGGAGAGAATCGCCATTATGACTAAAAGCATTTCCGCATCTTTATTAATCATGGCTTATTTCGGGCCTATGCCATACTGGTCATGGGTTTGTAATTAAATAATTAATTACGTAATGAAAATTGCAGACTTAAAAAGTAGACGTGTCCTATTTGCAAGTGATACCAGCAAGTGATCCACATTTACTAATCGTAAAAGTGGATCACTTTGCTGGTATTACTATTCAAAGAATTAAGTAAATCGGAAAAACTTTCAATAAGTGGAAAATATTTTTCGTTTTTATGTGTTAGTTATGCAGCGCGTTAGGATTCGTTATGTATTAGTTATTGTTGGGATGGAAATCCGTTTTTCTCCAAATTGCGAAATATTACTTGTAATAAATTCAACCATTAGAAAACTTTTTTCTAATTTAGGTTTAGGTTTATGTAAAGAATCAAATCGGATCATGCTGTCTCTCTCTGTTTTTTACAAAGACTCTATAATTATTTCCAAATTACTTTTTATGCGAAGATCGTCTTTTTAATCATAAATTCAAAGACCCTGTTCATACCTAGAGCTTGCGATAGTCGCACCCGATCGATAATAATAATAATAATAATAAACTCTTTTTTTGCACTTAATTGTTATACAAAAAGGCGAGCTTATTGCCACATGGCAATATCTTACAACTAACCTAAACACAGTGGTACATGCGCGCATTGTGAAAATAAAGATTATTACATAACATACAGACAAGTGGAAGAATTTAAAACTAATAATGCCCGAGGAGAGGAAAAAGGGAGAGGAAGAGGAGAAAAAGAGAAGAACTGTTTACTTCTTAGAAAGGTAGTAATCCTTAAGGTGAGTCTTAAACGATGGTAAAGAAGGCGAGTTTCGTATGTTTGCCGGGGGATCGTTCCAGAGTCTTGCGCCATGGACACAGAAAGAATAGGAATAAAAATCGCTATTATGACTCGGAATTTTTAGTAGACTGTCAGAGGCTGACCGAAGTACGAGACCGTGGGAACTTAGTGGTTCAAAAAGCTCGTGGAGATAGGATGGTGTTAATTGGGAGAGTACACGATATAGGAGAGCAATTTCAAATAGTGAAAATGCAACAAGAACAAAGTCAGTTGTTCTGTACTATATCGACCATGCTGATCACGAAAACGTGCCTGGAATCTCCATGAAAATCTCCGGTTAGTTTTATTTCATTGTTATAAGAGGGTGCGTATCAGTTAATAATAATTATTTAAACAGAGAGTAGAGAGACTTACTACAGACATTACTACAGAGAGAAAGTTTGGCATGTGCGTTAATTAGTTGCACTTCTCGTTAGGTTCAGCAAAGTAATATACTCCCTGCACTTTATATAACTGACACTGGGCCTTATGAAAAGCTCCGTAAAAGGGATGGATAAAACTGGTGAAGCATTTTTGTATTTGTCTAAGTAATTTCCACGTCTCAGTGAAGCTAAAATAAAAGAGGGGTTTTCGTTGGTCTACATATACGTAAACAGCTTAGGGATAAACATTTCAATAATATACTCAAAGGTAATAAGAAGTTGGCCTGGGATTCTTTTGTTCAAGTGTCCAAAAAATTCCTTGGAGATCATACGGCAGAAACATTTAGGATCTTGCAGAAAATCTTCTGCAGTGTTACGATAGACTTGGATGTAACATGTTTTAAAGTTACACTTCTTACGTTCACACTTAGACTTCTTCCACGAAAACTGTGGTACTGTTAGCGACGAACATGGCGAATATGGCGCTTCCACTAAGAAGTTTCGAATATGGAAGAATGATACCAGGGATAGTTGAGTGAAACAATATTAGCGATTATTGCTGGACGTTCCTCAGGGAATCATCAGCAACAAAATATAAGCGATTGTTCCATCAGAGACCTCCCTCTAAAGGAGAACTACAAGGTAAATACGAGTACATGCAAAGGCTTTTAAGGGTAATTCTGAAAAGTATCAGAAACTATAAAACAAGAACTAAACGTGCATTTTCATTATCTTTTCCGCCTTCAGCACCCTTGAAAACATAAATATGAACTGTTTTTATCAATGTTACAGAAAAAAGTTAAATTTTGTTGGCTAGTGTAATTTAAAACGGTTTAGTATGTGTTGATACTGTTTGAAGGATGGGCCGGCTAAAGGGGCGGTTGAGCTTCCACCCGTTCACTCGTCGCGCGCTTTCGATTTTAACAGGCCGCTGAAAAATGGCAATCGGATGAGATAGCGATAAGATTGAATTCAGTATTTTTTTTAGTCTCAGATTGTTTCGGGTATCGGGAGCTAATGGGCTCTTTTGGAGTTGGCCACGAAGACCCATTTGTTCAGTGTCGGTCACACTCACGGGTCAACACCCATCCGGCGGCCTCTGGCCTGAGGGCAAGTTTCCCCCAGGAGTCAATCTTCTGGCGCTACTGCACTGTTTGCGCACTCCAATCGATTGTGCATTCTGACTATCAGTCGGGGGAGTCTGGAAACAGTACTGTCACCTTACGGCGACTGCTCTTGAAACAACCATCGGCTACCCGATTCCGGGTGAACAGCCGGGTAAAGGATGCCATGGTCGGCGATAGATTCAGTAGGCTTCGTTTCACCGCTACCTAAGGGCGAGGACAGTGCTAGCGACTTCGAACTCGTAGCCAGTTGGGAGACCGGAGTAATCTTGTTGCAACTGGTAATAAGGGCGCGAGTATCTGCCCGCTGGTTGACATACCTGGCTATCTCGCGGTAAGGCGTTGACATCTTACGGGCATTTGGCGGAGCATCACAATGGATTGTTTTGTCCCAAGTCTTCTGCGCTCAACTCACGGGAGACAGAACGATCAAATTTTCTTAAAACTTCCTGAGGTGACGGGTTCGCCCGTTGTAGTCGACAGCTCGAGTTGTTTCGGGAATTACCGCAATCTCAAAAAAATGGTATTGCGTAAATTAAGTGTTTTTTGAAAGCCGTATTTTTTTTGTAAGTGAAAAAGATTATCGAGCTCACCCGACAAAAACGATAAAATTAGTATAGTTTCATCATTGGCTTATATCCCCGATTCAGAAGTTATCTTGAGAATTTTCGTCTCACACCTGTATGGCGATAGACACATCCAATTTTTACTCGATAAAATTAAACCTATAATTATTATTGAACGGAAAACTAAATACCGTGAAACAGTCCCTTAAGAAGAAAATTAAAGGATAATGATAAAAATGTATGGGGCTTGGTACAAATGTCCACCACTAACACGACTAGGTAATGAAAATAATCCACTAAATACTGATTAATTAGAACTAGACCGCAGTCAAAAATATACTATCAGTAAAAAGTTATGAATAAATAGAAAAATCATATTTCTTATACATTTTTGTGCGAAAAATAATCAAACTCATACTAAAAAGCGCTCGTTTTGAACTAATTTGCGTGTATATGTGTGTGTGTATGTGAGAGGGTGTAAAAGAGAGGGTGTGTATGTGTCGTGTCGCTTCCTGCCTCGTGTTAGGTTCTTGCTGAAGTGGATTTTGCTCCCTTGTTGTATAAATAAAGGACGAGGAAAAGATTAACCATATAGATCATGATTTACATTGGTTTTATTCATGTCTTACAGAGGGGAATAAAAATAATATAACTTAAGAAAATGCCTTATTTATCTACATCCTAAATGATATTGTTTATATCTGCAGCTGGCGGCCTAATTGCGGGTTGGTGTCTTGCCCGCAACCGGTTTTAACCTGGCCGGACCAGTGCGAAAGAGACAAAAATAGTATTGTCTCACGAATCGTTTCACTTGGCGCTAGCGTAGAGTCCTATTAGCATTATGAGAAGCCAATAAAAGTGGATGGAAATAAATAGTAGAGTAATCAGCAAAAACATTATCTTTATTTTTCAATTGGTCATTACTTTCCACTGACATTTTTTGTCGTTCTTAGTGAGTTACTGTATATTTAGTGGACTATTCGTCACCATAGGTCTCGTT
Organism: Micropterix aruncella; assembly: GCA_944548615.1. Taxonomy (NCBI): domain Eukaryota; kingdom Metazoa; phylum Arthropoda; class Insecta; order Lepidoptera; family Micropterigidae; genus Micropterix; species Micropterix aruncella. The sequence goes on along the minus strand of OX155952.1, from coordinate 24,462,890 downwards.
AGTGGTGGATATTTCGACCACCTTTGGTCATTCTCCTTTGGTCCTCAAGATAAAATGAAAATATTTACAGTCACTTGAATTGACTTTCTCTAAACAAATATAAAACACAGCCTCAAAAAACGTCTCTCTCTCTCTGTCTGCCTGATTGATCGCCATGAACTCAAAAACTAGTGGCCGGATTTGATATTTTGACATTTGACATTTCGTTAAAATTTTGATATTTCGTTAAAACATCTTTCTAGGATGGTTTACGCCTAATATTAAGTTACAGAAACAATTAATTATAATATAATTGTTTCACATATAAAAAATTAACTTCTATGAATTCAACATCTTGTGATTAAAATATTAGTCTTCAATTCTTTTATTTCCGAATTGTGGTTTAATTATACCGTGTAAATCATCCATTAACGGTCCCTCTGCTATCGAAATTTTGTAGAGTATCTGATTTAGATATATAATATAAGTTACTCGATATATTTTAGTTCATGTTTTGGCAGTAAAATACATAATTAATTTTATTTGCGACGGTAAAAATACATATTTTTTTTAATATTGGGTTCAGGCCTAATTACAGTAGTAACTGCTGATATTCTATTTGTTTGTTAATATAATTGTACGTATATACTCTATAGCTGAAATTTTCGGTAGTGAAGAGAGACCAAGGCGACAGTAGCGAGCGGCGGCGTTGCGGCGAGCGACGCCGCGGCCGCCGCGACAGCGACGCAAAGTTTCACCTAATCAGTTGTCTCCATCTCGTGTTAAGAGATTTTCAATTGATTCCGGGAGCGGTGCAGTGGCGTCCCGCGCTCGGCCGGGCTAATCGCCGCTTTCAATCTGTTGCGAGCACTCACTGGCGTGCCTTAGTAATTAAACCGAACGTTGCCTCGCCTTCGTCGGAGCCGCCACTGGCTTTGCTTTTTGCGATCGCCCAAACAGATACGTTATACGCTTCCATTTAAACCAGCGATTTCTACGCCGACGGATATATTCACAGACTAATTTGATTAAATTTAATTAAACAGCGCGATGGCTTTCATTCGGCTGGAAAAGGGCGAACTTTGACGACACACATAAAAGTTGTACCCTAACCTAAGTTGATCTTAAATTCTTTCTAGTAATCGAGGACAAAATGCGAAACTCTGATTTACTTTTCCTCGATCAAAATTACTACGTTTTGTTTGTGCTATACCAAATAATATACGGAGGTGACGGTATTTCACGAGCAAACCCTTTGAGTGTAGTCTCGCCGACGCCACATACCACGTGTGTGACAATGGTTGCCAAACTATATAACACATTCTCCGGTCATGTCCGGTTCTAACTGTCGCCTGGACGAAACTTCTGGATGATGTCGGTAGCCACAACAGTACGTTTCATGGTATGCATAGCTGGTCAGCAGATTGTTTGTTTGTTTCAACCATTTATCTTGAAATTTGACAATGGGCGATTTTATTATCATAGGACAATCTCTTGCAACCTTTATATGTTTGTTTGCCTGTAACATGTGTCTAAGTGTGTGTATTATTATTGCATTCGCTCGACATAATTAAAATGCTATACCGTTAATTTTATCACAAACGATATGGTGACCCAGCAGGGAGTCGAACCCCGAATCTTACAATATGAGATCTGGCGACCTAACCACTACGCCATCGGGAGTTTTAAAGGTAGTGCGGATTGTTTTGTGGCTTTTCGAGAGTTTCTGGTAAAATGACTGACGCTCCGGAGGTCGGCGATTAAAAAGTCACTCGTTTGTTTATTTGATTCGTCATTCATAGGTAGACGGTCTTTGAATATTACGACATTTTATATACATTTTTATTTTCACCATCATGCTATATCGATATTTTAAAATATATAAGTTTAATTTGAATTCACTTATCTATTTTATATGTTATCACATTTTTTTATGTTTCATTTTAATACTTTGCATATGAATACATCATTGCCAAACGTAGTCTTACTTAGTACGGGCTATGGCCAAGTTAGGCAGAGTCTGTAATAAATACAATGTCAGTGAATTTTTTTTAATCAATGAAATTATTTGATGTGATTATTTGATATTTATGTCTCATGTACAGTAGAGTCCCTTGCGGGCATTCTATTTCTACAAAGACTAACTAGGACCGTCCAAATTTCCCATTATATCGCATACCTTCCCCAGCGTTGTTTAATAATTTTATGTAATTTATCTCTTCTTCAACTGCATTAGATATTCTAATTGGTTTTTAAACATTTTTTCTCCAAATGGATGGGTACTTTATAAATATGATAAAAACCAATTTGCCGTGTAGAGCTTGTAGCACCCGACGTTTTGGCGATGCTGTAACCGCCGTTGTCTAGAGTAGACAGACCAGTCTACCCTTTCAGCGACGTTGCAAAGGCTTTGCAACATCGCTGAAACGTTGGATGCAACACACTTCACGCGGTAAATTCGTTTTATTTTATTTATAATATCGAACAACCGCGATAGTCTTAGATAATAACGTTAGACAGATAAAAAAAAATGGATAACAACCGGACTAAAAATATCACAGACCAAATTGCAGCTTATTCAATATCTCTCACAAATACACAAATAGTTACATTAAAAAGTACTATTCTAAATATAACACCATTTATGACTAAGCCTAAACAGCTGCCAAGAAATAAGCAATTAGGAATGAATTCCTAACTCCAAAAACCCTACACGTACGTGCATCATAAAAAAACAATAACGTCAGCCTTTTAAATAGTCATAGTCATATTTTATGAATTCCAAGAAGTACATTTATTTATTTTTATTTCTTTATTTTATTTCAACAATAATGAGAAAAAACATAAAAATGGTCATTCAAAGTAATGGTGCGAAGTAAACAACGGCCCACATTTACATCACCATGCTCAGCGCATACCCAACTAGGCCGAATATAGACTGTATCTGGGCATACGACATATTTTCTAACTTGGGTGGAGAAGCCTAACAGACGTAGGTCCTCATATAGATACATATACACATATACACATACATATACATACATACACAAAAATATAAATATAACGCTCTAGATATATTATAGTATTTTTCTTTTGCATTATATTACAATATATTACATTTTGTTTTATATCCTATATCATATTATATAGTATAATAGTAAAGTGGAATACGTGTTCTACATACTGTGGAATACGTAATTTTATATTTGATCGAAATCATTCACAACTTCATTACGTGTGTATATACTTTTTATATATAGGCAATGCACCTTCGGATCAATTATAAAAATCAACTCAAATCACAAAAATATAACAAGATTTTTAAAAAAATAAGTCAATAGGTTTTAAATCAATAAGCTTTAAAAAAATGTCTAAAATAAATTTTGCAATAACATCATCAAAATTAATTTTAGTCGAGGATCAACAAATATATTTATTAAATGGTAAAATTTTCATTTAAAATTTAATACCTACCGACTTGTTAAATTTATTACAATTATACAGAACATGCATTGCTAGGTTTCTTTAAATGCAACCTCTTGAAATATTTTAATTTCTGATGGCAACAAGTTGAAAATTTTAAACCCCAAATATAAAAATGATTTCTGCTAATAAGAAAGCCACACTTTGGGAAGTAGGACTATTGATCTACGGAAGTATGATCAAGTGTGCCACATCTACATAGTCGAAACTATGTCGAAAGTGGGACTGTGGTAGTGTTATTTTGGATTTTGATGGGAAGAAATAGTTTTAGCGGTTGCACAGAATAAAAATTTGCAAATACTTACTTTGCAATTTGCCTTGTTTACATGTGGCTGTAAGGAGAGATGTTATTTAATGTGGCTGCAAGGAGAGACCGTGATCTTTCAGTCTATACTTAATTTTTTACTCCATATCCGAAAGCATGAAAGTAAAAAAAACTGAACTGTCAAACCTTCAATTTCAATATGCGAGCTCCTGCTGTATCGACGTCATCGAATAAATAACTCAAGAAACATTTTCGACAATAAATCCTGTAGACAGCGAGAAAACATACGGCGTTTTTCGCACAGTTAAAAGGAAAAAAATCTGATATCGTATTCCCAAGCGATTCGGAGAAGTTACCTGCTTTCCTAACGGATAAAAGGTTGATCAAGTATTTTACTAAGCCTTTTCAATATCCGGAGTACTCTCCCGGAGTTACGGTAAATCTTTATGCGACGTTTTGAAATTATCTTTGGACTCGTATTAACATTATTTTATTTCAAGCCGTTATTACACGTGCCAAAATAGTAACCAGATAGATACGTACGGACTGGGAGTCTATATGTTTTTTTAAATGGGTTTTAATAAAATACTACTTCACTGAAACCAATTAAGTATGATACAAACCTTTAAATAAAACTAACATGTAGGTACATAATTTCCGAAATGCTGGGCAATATATTCCTTGCTAATCGTCAATAATCTGGATGGTTTATAGATTTGATTAATACACTCAAGAGCAATGAATTGTATTTATTTTTATTTCATTTTATAAAGTATCGAACAAAAAAAAATAAGGACATGTATACTGTTGTACATGCAGAATCGTTAAAAAAACAAATATTTATATAGCGAGAAACATAACTCTAAGCATATAAATAGGCTAGCATAAGAAATAAGCCGAAATCGTAAAACCAACTAGACCTATGTAGTAGGTCTATCAGGCTGTGCTGTTGCTGCTGTGATGTGCTGTATCAGGCTTCATGCTTGTTGACACCTGAACATTCGCATTTGATTTAAATGTTCAACGATGTTTTGAATTTAACAAAGGGTTTGGTCTAACTAATGTGTTTTTACACATATTAAAACTAAAAATACAAAGTAGCTTTAAAAAAATATAGTCAATAAATTTAAGTGGGAAAATAAGTAATAATATATACAATTAAATACGCAGAGTATTACCACTACATTGCAATATATGTATGGGAAAATAATACATCATATGTACGGGAAAATAATATTAATCCGGCTCACATACATAATTACAATCACTAGAATAAGTTTCCGTTATATTAATATTTCGGATACTAAGAAAGCTAGCTTATTCAAATAAAAGCAGTTTATAGACAATTTAATACTAGTGTAATAAACTTAATAAAATTCCTTGGTTGCCATACAGTAATACAGATCAACTCATTCTTTTTGAGCTCTCGACCACAGTCTCAAAAATGCTTACACAGATTAAACACAACCTCGTCAAAACTGCACATGAGAAAGAAAATCAAATGGCCTCGTGCTAGACTAGAGCCGCTATATGTAACGGACTTCGCCGTCTTCCTTAAAACCAAGGCATGTACAGCCAACGACAGAATATTTGATATCGTGATGATGTATTGAAAATTTAAAATTGGCTTTTATAGTCTAATTAACAAATTCAAATTCAATTTCAAATATTTTTATTCAATGTAAATACATAATATATACATACTGAACGTCAAAAGACAGTAATTGTACTTTTTCCTATTTTTTCCGGCGAGTTCTACAAGTAAGATTCCACTGGAAAGAACCGCCAAAGAAAACCAGTGACCACTTTTTTGGTACTATTATTATCCATAATTTATATATAATCAATAATTCAAAAATATTTCATGTCCCCGGTCCATGTATTTACTTTATCGATGTCCCCGTGAATTGAAGACATGAAACAGAAAGAAAAAAGGCAGGCAGAAAACAAGTAATTTCACAATAAAATATAAATATTCAAAATAGATCGGCTATGCCTAGTTAGGAGCGACGCAAGCATTTGTTACTACAAACGGTGTAATTTTTTTAATCAAATAAAATAAAAAAATTAATAAATATTGAAGTGATGAATACAAAATAAAAAAAACTTAATTTCGACGTACAAAATCGACTAGCCATCCTAACAGTATTGTTTTAGAGAATGACTGTACTATAATTTAAATGTTCATTAGCGATTAACACATGCATTACATGCATAACCGTCCATGATGTAATATCGATAATTAGTTTGGTTTATAATACGGTGTGATATATAATTATGTGGAAAATAACATTAGGATTGTGACACAAAAACACAAAACAATCATGTTTCACTTTCCAAACTATTACCACTTTTATATTAGGAGCCTCAATTATAACAGTACATCTCAAACACAATACTTTTATAGACTCTGCTTACAACACAATACGATCACCTTTCACTGTCCAAACTATTATTATAATTATATGTGCCAATTTTACAGTACAATTCCCCTTGTCTGGGATTTCAGCGTCTTATTTCCCAATTTTGTTTTTAACGGCATATTAAACGACGATCACGAAAAGAAATAATAGAAAATAAAGTTATTTACCTACTGTACCTCCTGGGATTCAGCACAGTCGAACGCACGATCACAACGCACTAATCTATTAGTTATGTAATCGTCTGACTGTACCGTTAAACGGCTGGCTTCGACGAGAATCATTACAGTCACGCGTAAACTCAACCTCTCTCCGTCATTCTCACAGGTATAAAATATGCCTATCCCTTTTTTGGTTTCAGTGCATTGGTGTGCAGTGCAGTGCAATAAATGCAATACGTGTGACCTGAGCATGTAGTTGTAGAGCTCAAAAAGAATGAGTTGATCTGTACTATCAGAAGGCTAATACAAAATGAAAGAATTTTTGAAAATCGACGTACGAATTCACTACAAAGGTTTTTGCTTTTTCTTCTGTTCTCTCAGAAACAACAATATAACAAGCGCTCCTTGTATTCAATATTCATTATTAATATGGTATTTATTGAAAAAACCTAGCACTCTTCATTTTCAAGATATTAGTGATGTTGGTGAAACGGATTCATTGCTCTTGAGTGTATTATAAACGGAAGCACCAAGATAAGGGATCCTAATATAAACATCAGAAATACGGAATCCTTGACAGTTCACAGAAATACTAAAGTGTATATTGCTAAAAACCTAATATACAATTTGAATTAATGAATAAGCGAATGAATCGTGCCGATCCAGCTAACAATGCTCCAGAGATGGTTAACCGAATGTACCAGATGGTACATTTGTAAAATTAATTAGCACCTTCGTATAAGGAAGGGACATAAAAGTAAAACAATAAACCAATATACTAACAAATTAAAACCGAATTAGGAAAGTATGACGGTGGGCATCCAGAATTGTGAGAGCGGAAATTAATATTTGTTGTCTTTGTGACTAGCCTTCTCAGATGCTTCGTCTATAATACGAGTATATAGCATATTTTAAATATTTGTGGTTTGCCCTTTGGTTTGATGTCTTGTTTTATTGGTTATGCACTGTCTATTCCTCTTCGGTAATTTTGGTATGTGTTTCATTCATTTTATAAACTTTCTGTGCTGCCTTTCTTATTTTGGATTTGTCTTGTTCCAATTGATCCCATACCTGTTTGGTTTTGTCAAAATATAATATGTCATGATTAAGAGAATCATTCCATGTGTATCTTCATACTTTTCGTTTGACTGTCTAGTACCTCCATGCGGCTATTAGTAGGTAAATGCGGTGACTGAACATGCCTTGTGTATCCTAAAATTCTACTCCTCCTTAATGCAATATTTCTATTCCAATGTTTTATCACCTTCTGTTATAAATATGTACCTACATTATTTATGTATCGACGAAAAATATGGGAGGTCGTTACGGTTCAATTAAATTTGCGTGCTTGTGTTTCTATCGCACGTCGTGATAACTCGTCTCTATCCGTGATAGAAAATAATAAAATTGACTTTCCTGCTTAACCGCAAATTATGTTCAATTATTGCAAATTGCAAATTAACTTCTTGCCAGGGATGTCACAACAGCAATTTAACTTGTGGAGTCTTTTTTTGTGATCGCCGTTGTTTCGAGTGGTTTTCATATATTTGTTCTGAATGATAGTTTTCTAGCTTTTTAGACTATTTATTTAGTTTTTATTTTCGTAATAATACCAAAGTCTCGATCGGTTGACCTGGGATAAAACGTTCAATATAAAGCTTCCGCCGTCTTTATTTCAATATTGGGTAAAACATTCTTTGTTATCAAATGAAAATATTTTATAAATGAAAATCGATTCCCTTTCGGTTGCTCGCTCGATAGCCTTTATTTATGATTGGAATGAGGTTGCCAGACTGTCGAATTCTAGATATATGAATATGCCGCCCCGCTAATGTCGCTTCTTTCTTACACCACGACCCGAACGCGCTATTCACAACAGCACAATGCACTAAAACACCGCTGCACAAAACTTTCCACTCAACGATCCTATGATTGGATTTTCTCCACCCCGATATAGCTTCACGTTTGACTGATCCAGATTGCACCAAAAAAGAATCCCAGACAGCATCGTTTTTTTAAATCTAAATCCGCACATGAAACGCCATCGAACACTCGATAGCTCGAAGCTTGAAAAATCTCCCAAAACTTGTCAACGCAGAGCGGCGGTTCGGGCCTTTGAGTGCTCTGAAGCAGATTTATCAACCTACATCATACCTAGAAGAACATTGTGAAAGGTGCGATTTTAAGGCATTTTTGAGTTTTCCGAAAGCTCCCCATTCAAGCTGAAGCAACTTACCGATCTTCAGAATATGTTATTCGCCTCAATAAACCTATTCCTTTACCTCATTCAGTGCCTCGTTATCGACGATAAAAAGACAACTGCTTAAATTTGACATGACTTTATTTTTGAAATGTTGAAACCGTTTTCATTTGAAGCTGATTTAAATCCTGAAGAATGATCTTTTAAATTTTACAATCTGCGTAAAAGACTACAATATCATTTATGTACATCGTCAGCAATGTTTATCTTTTCGATTCTATCCTGGCGGCTACCCCATTGCCATTAACTTCTTCCAAAATAACAATACCGTGGGTTTACTTTAAGAACTTTAAATTTACCTTTATTTTTGGTACAGATTTATACGGAAGAAAACCTGCAACCTCTTCTGCAATCGGCTAAAATTGAATAGGTCGTGGATTCGTTGGTTTCTATGATATACGTGGTCTTATGGGAATCAAATTTCCCAAAAGACCACGAGTACAAATTAAATAAATATCATGACCTCGCAAATGCCGTCACCCGGAACGGCTTCACTGTTCACCTTCACGCGGTGGAAGTAGGCGCTTGTGGCCTTCCAGCTAAATCTTTGTTTCACCTTTTAAAAGATCTTGGTCTCTTCAGGAAAATAATCAACTCCTTTCTATAAAAAATATCTAAAACCGCGATTTCTGTCACTCAGATTCTATGGCTTTGAAGGGGGAGTGAATGGGTGGTAAGGTGAACGCTCACATGTGGCAAGACAGCTGTCCTAAACCTACCACCGCCGGTCGTCAGTCCGGAATCCACCCTTCCCCCAGAAGTATAATAATTATATATGATGGCCCGATTTATGGTCGGTGAATTCCATGGCAGCTTCGTTTGTATTTTATTTTATTTTATTTATTACTTGCATGAATTCTGAAAGAAAGCATTAGGGGATCTCACAATTGTATTTATTATGTTTCCGAATATATGGGACAAGTACGATAATTAAAGATTTCAAAACATCAAGGAGTCGTTTTAAGTCGATTTAGGAATACAACAAACTCTCTGGTGGTACATGAGTCGATTGTTGATGTTGCTATTGATAGTTGAGAAATTTGAGGTAGTGGTTTGGATGCAATGCAGTACATGCGAGTTATTTAATGAGTCCAAATTAAAAATTGTAATAATAGGGTCGAAGTCCCGGTAAATGAAAACTATAAAAAAATATTTAATCACTTGCATTCTTAGAGCAAATATTATTTTACGAAGCAGAAGGAGAATTCACAAGTCCCCTCTATTGTTCAAAATAGTCGCTGCTATATCAACCTATATTTAAAAATACGCAAATGGATTTCCGGTGTTATTGTATAATTAAACATTCCCGACGTGACAATAATTACAACCATCTCATTAAATTACACGCGCAATTACTCAGTTTTGCCATTTTTTAACCGCGTTTACTCCCAGACCAATTACTCTTACAGTCGCGTGCGCTCCGGCAAGTGCATTGCTGTCAACGACATCAAATTATTAGTCGATTAATTAATAGTAAATGTACTTTTATCGAACGTCATTACGTTAGGTAAACAAGATACTAGATAAAAAATATATATATATATATACACTGGGCTTCTGCAAATATTGTTTAATTTTTTCTTTTAATATTCGTAAAAAGAAACCAAAAAAAAAATGGACACTTTTTTTCTTTTATTTCAATATTTTTATATACCTAATAGGAGAAATTTGATATCGGTTGAATATTTTACGCAAAAAACTGGGTAAAAAGTTATGTTTATTTTTTGTTTAGGCATTTGTCACCATCGATATATGATTCCCTAGATGGGCCTTTCGCGCTCGAAAATGACCCCTTCTAAACCACTACTGAAAGCCAGCCAGTAATAGTTGGTCGCAGTCCGCTGGCAGACAGCCGACCGTTTCCGGTGTTAGAGCTGCCGCGAAGCATATTGGCGCGCTATTCTTTCGAATATTGTTGAATACTGCTCTCTCTGTCACATGATTTACGAGCAAAGGGTATGAAGCAAACTTATTTGTATCTGAGGGTATATCTAGCAAGTAAATCGATGTTTGTCACAGAGAAAAACTTATTGGATAACCAAAAGTAGAACATAAATAATGCTTGCCCTCAATAACAAAGACCTAAATCAAAAAAAGTTTTATGCTGTTTTTGTTTTTAACTTAGTTTATCATGTGGTATCAATATAATTATTTTGGGATTTTATTCAAGACGCTCAACGACCTCCAGGCTAAACGGCTTATTAGTTTGATTTGAAATTTAAAACATAGGCTCTTGAGGGTGTAGGTAAACGATGTCACTCATGGAATGTTAAAAAAAAAATGAAAGTTTTTAAAATGTTCAAAAAATTTCAAAATGTTTAAATGTTTAATAATTTGGCTCATTTTTCATTATAAGCTCATCCTTGAAATTTGAAATATAAGGGTCAAGTAAGCGGTGTGATTCACAAAGTTTAAAAATACAGTTTAAAAACGGTTTAAATACAGTTTAAAAACGTACAAACAACAAACAAATACTATAACTATTATATTGATATGAGGGACTGGCTAAACCTTACCTTAAAATCTATTTTTTTGTAATTAAAATTCTCCTAATTTAAACAGAAACAGGAAAAAATATTTCTATTTTTTTTTGCTTTATTTCATATCAGGAATCATTTACCATATTCCAAAATCCTTTGTAGAAGCACGTTCTATAAATCATTTAGCGCTTAATAACCCAAAAACCTATGAATATTTTTATGAAACTTGATTTTGAAATGTTGCCGGAGAGTATTAGAAGTGTCAGAATTTGAGTAGCAATGCTTGACATGCTGAATAATTTCGAATAATCCGCTTATGAATGCAAATGCCGCTGCGATAACTAGAGGGCCATTCGGGATGCAAAACTGCTACATATATGCATCGTTCGCCAGTCGGTATGAAATTGATCAGGTAAAGAGAACGATAATCTCGTCGATTCCGCTCCTGCCCGATTTAGAGCTACTGACAGATGACACTCGATTTTTATTTATTTAAAATCAAATATAAACTAGTCTTTTAAAACATCGTAAAATCCATTTTAAACAAAAGAGGACCGTTCGTATAATTCATTGGGAATTACCCGCGAAAAGACAGATCACTTCACTCCTTGGTAAATACAATGAATATACTGAATACAAAAATTAAAGTTTAACAGAAAGATTGGTTGCTAAAATAAAATCGACCAAAAACAGCCCCGAACAACTCTGAAGTCGCTGCTTAAGGTAAGGCGAATAAAATATTTTCCGATGAAGCTGAAAAAAAAATGTTCACCCAAAAGGAATTAACTGGTAATTAATACTTTCATATAAGGAAGTATCCTTAGTTATATTATACTTATACGTCAGTTATGCTTCTCCACTCAATTCGTCGTATGTTCAGATAAGGGCTATAATCGGCATAGTTGGGTATACGCTGAGCATGAACAAATGTAGGACGTCGTTTACTTCGCGCCATTACCTATTATATATATATATATATATATATATATATATATATATATATATATATATATATATATATATATATATATATATATATATATATATATATATATATATATATATATATATATATATATATATATATATATATATATATATATATATATATATATATATATATATATATATATATATATATATATATATATATATATATATATATATATATATATATATATATATATATATATATATATATATATATATATATATATGTATATATATATATATATATATATATATATATATATATATATATATATATATATATATATATATATATATATATATATATATATATATATATATATATATATATATATATATATATATATATATATATATATATATCCGTTGCTTGTTTGAAATAAATAAATAAATAAACAAACAAATAAATATTATTTCAATAACAAGACTGCACATGGTCATCATTAGCTTCGATACAATTTTCGGTGTGACAATTCACTAATCATCAGACAAACAATTTTGATTCCTTTAAAATCTAAATTATTATTATATAAATTGTTTATTTTCGAGAAAGTTAAAATGTTGTGAAAAGAAGTCAAACCAAATTGTCGTTGAATGGTCGCACTAAAGCCTCACATTCCATAGATTACAATATATCGATTCAAAATTGGGCATGACATGTTTTTGGATGGGTAGCGTTTAAAGTCTACAATGACTAGCGGCTGTCTCATATCTATAAAAAAAAAGGTTTTCTTAATTCGACTGTCTCGTTCTGATAAATTTTCAACCCTAGGACATTGACCATGTCATTGGTTGACCAGATCATTTTCCAGGTTATTTAGGTCTGCTCATAATCAAGCAATATCTCAGCGCACAGAGTCTATGAAATGGGAGCGTTGCAAGGTTTCGATAATAGGGTGAGGGTAGAATATAGTACTTTACTTGAACTTTGGACCAGCCATCAGTCAGTATAAACCCCCGCTACGATTTCTCTCCCAGTAATGAACTTACCTTGAGTCAATGACTTCTTTAACTCAGTTGTCATGCAAACAACACTTGAATCATTCACAACTTCATCGTTATATACATTTACATTTAGTAGTTTCCAGATAACAGTACCTTGAATAAATTACTACTTCAATAGCATTAAAACAATAATAAATGTTTCGAACTTTAAACTTTTATCGGTGTTTTAGTATGGAGTAATATAACTTATCAGCACGCATCTTTTATTTTGATTTCCAAAATCTACAAAACCAGTTTCAATTTTCTAATATCTAAGAGGCAACTAATACGGTAATCATTATTAGAAATACTTACTAATCAACATAGCAAAAGAAAAGTAGTTTCATATGGGGTCAGAGGTGGTTTTATTAAGAGAACAACAAAAGTGATATTATTTTTTTTGGATTTTTGTTCGCCTTTTTTTTTATTGCCTACATATTTATGATTTATTATTGATCTGCTTACATGCTTAAGGAAGAAAAATTATTCTACATCAATAACCGAGTTAAAAACTATCTACAACTTTTATCTCTTTAAACATTTATTATTGAGAAAAAAAATAGAAATTTTAAATTGAATAAAAAATAAAATTTTCTGGGTTTAAAGAATTTATCGCATATTTTAACTATATTTTTCGTGCAGAATAATCACTTTTATACGAAAATATCCTGAAATAGATCAATATCACTTTTCTTGTTCAGTGTGATGTGCAGAAACACATCTTTAAGAAATGCCCCACCATCCCCAAAACACGACGTGTAATTTTTATGCAGATATTTTAAAGGAAAAATGGCCAGCAGTATAGATAAAAAAATTGATGTGATAGTTTTGTTATAGCAAAACCTAATTAACGTGTAGTAATCTCTGCCATAACGTAAACTTACTAGAAAGCAATTGAAGTCTCCATACTAAAAAGATTATTAATAGGTGAGCTTTATTTATTTATTTATTTATATATAAGTAATGCAAATATTAAAAAATAAAGGTAAACAATTTCAGCGTAGGAATTATGCACTGCCCATTGCCCTTTCGTCCTCCAAATAGTTTTATTTATCGCATGTTTGTGCTGATTAGATCTGCCATTTAAATAACTGTTATTTATGGCTTTTAGTACTAATTTATGTTATTTGTTATGTTTACTAATGTGCCAAATTTAACTAAAAGTCAAGTTAATCTGAGACAACATATATTTTTTAAATATGTTGACCTATTGCGTTTGCTTCTTTATCATCGCAGAGACATGTCCATTTGAATGGAGATACAAGTGTTTCTTAGAGTTGCGAAAGCCCTCCCGCCGTGTCCACCCCACGCAAAGCTCTAATTCCAAGAGATTAAGATAAGACCGTGCAGGTGGCGTTGTGGTTCTTGCACTCTGGGAACTTCAGCGGTCGATAGGCGACCGAGCGAGCGTAGACCACCGCAAAAACTCGCTCTGAATCATAAACAATAAACAGAGCTTACCCGTAAATCACGCAGAACCGAGTGGCTCTCAGAACCCTGCAGCACTGTTACGAACGCTACTATTGCATGACTCAGCGCTAAATAGAAACAATTATATAGCTACTAGTTTTCAAAAGCCCATCTTTAACATTGCAGATGTTTTTATACACTTTTAAGCAAGAATTGAGAAAGATTAAAACTAAAGACAATAGAATTAAATGAACATAGTTTTTTCAGTCTACGTTAGCTTTTTTGTCCAAATAATAATAATAATAAAAATAAAATTTTCCTAATTCTACTATATTCATTTTCGAAAGTCAAGACCAACATAAAATAAATTTCTAGCAATTCGTATGGGAAGTATAAATGTCTGAAAAATGAACAGGGGTCGAATATTTTTATTTTATTTTTGTCCTTATTATTATTATTTTTAAAAGAAATAACGATAGTGATAATAATATAGAGCTTTTTTGATCATCTTGTGAAAATTAAATATAATATTTTCCAATTCCCTGATAATATCCTGTATAGAGAGAAGAATTGAAACCAGCTATTAAAGAAACCAGCTATTAGAAAATATCACGAGACTTGCACACGATCTAATACAGACGAAACTCAAAAACCGAGCAGATCAAGAGCATTCTTACCATACGTCAAGGGCGTGACTGATCGAATAAGTAAGATGCTAAACAGATTCGATATAAAAACGATCTTCAAACCGACCCAAAATATAGATCGATTTTTGAGGCCTGTAAAGGATGTAATACCACTGCAAACCCCGGGTGTGTATAATGTCGAATGCAGCTGCGGTCTAGCCTACGTTGGACAAACGAAACGGCTCATAGCCACGCGACTGACAGAACACATCAAAGCTGTTAAAAACGTTCAGCGAGAAAAATCGGCGATCTGCGAACATATATTGGGTAGCGGAAGTAACCACTGGATGCAGTTTCAAAATCCCATTGTTCTATCCAAGGAACAATTCTACTTTCCTCGCATGATCCGGGAAGCCATTGAAATAAGAATAACTCCGAACTTCAATAGAGACGACGGCTACAAACGAGACGTGGAACCCTCTTCTTAAAATGTTCCCGCCGCCGAACGCCGAATGCAAAGACGTAAAACAGGATACAGTGAGTGTTGTGTGCAAGACGGATTTTCAAAATTCCCGCGCTCCGAGCCCGGCCCCCCACCACCGTTATAACCTACGCAGTGGCGGCAGCGGTTTGCGGCCTACCCGCAAAACAACGGACTGACAGCTCTTCAGTCTACCCTAGACAACGGCGGCTGCAACGTCACCGAAACGTCGGGTCCTACAAATTTCACGCGGTAAATTCGTTTTCTATCCTATTTATAATATAGTAATAGGTTATGTAAAAATAACTTTGTCATAGTGACAGATAACCCTTTCTGTCTCTTGACTGCCGAAATATAAAATTATATACACTGATAATAAAATCACCAGATAGATGCTACCATTACATACCACTAGCTTCTATAGTCATTTAAACCAATATTTAGGGACTGTCCTTTCACTAACTTACAATGAACTGTGTGATTGATATAACAGCTGATAAAACCACATTTCTGAAAGTACAACTACACTTGCGAGCAACTAAATCGACTCACCCCCTCAGTGCAGATAAAAACTGATTTTTTTCAAAAATTTCAAAGGAGATCCATACAATTATATACTTTTTAAAACCCTTATTTTGTTAGCTCTCCAGTTTTGTTTAGCTATTTTGATACCATAATCTTGAAAATCGGCTTAGGTTTTTTATTATTAAATAAAATTTAATAAATGGAGTCAAATGGATGTTCAGGAGTAGAAAACTGGAGATATTTAAAATTAAATTAAAACGGAAAATGCAAACCTAAGAAGGAACGTTAAATAAATTAATATTTAGTGTAATCCCCCCCTTGCCCAGATGACAGCTGGCATGCGGTTCTTCAACGTCCTGATCAGTTTTTTGGTCAAGTCTTGAGGAATCCTATCCCATTCCTCTAACAACTCTGTATTGAGCTCGTAGATGTTAGAAGTTGCCGGATTTCTGGTTCAGACTCTTCGTTTCAGCTCGTCTCATAAATTATCGATGGCATTCATGTCTGGACTGAGAGCTGGCCATTCCATCATCTTCAAACCAACTTCATCTTAGAATCGCCTAGTGATACACGCTGTGTGACACCGTGCATTATCGAGTATTAACACAGAGTTTTTTCCAATAAATCCTTCATACGGTATGACATGAACCAGGAGAATAATTTGATATAGCGTTCAGCATTCAGGCCTTCTCTCCAACCTCCCCCTGGTACGAAAACGAGGTAGGACCTTCCCTCTAAATAAATGCCAGCCCAAACCATTCAAGAAACGCCGCCGTAGGAGACTGTTTCATCGAAGCAGCACTGCGAAAATCACTCACCTGGACGCCTGGCGACCCAGCCTATTCTTTGTATGCCATACAGACACATTCTGCTCTCGTCAGTAAATAAAACTGACCGCCATTGCTATATGCTCCAACTGACGTCCTCTCGAGCAAATTAAAGGCGCGCTTGCTGGTAGCGTGTGGTCAATTTAAGGCCTGTGACAGGTCTTTTTGGAACGGGGTCAGATTTTTTCAAGCGTCTTCTGATCGTTCACTGACTGACAGCTACCTCTTGAACTTGACTCAGCTCCTGCTGTACATTAACGCCAGCGAGGTCGCGATTCTGCAGTAACGTCGAAGCGGTGTAACGGTCGTCTCTCTCAGAAGCGCACCGGAGCCGGCTGCTATTTGGTCTCCGATTGATGGTACCAGTTTGTTCAAACCTCCTTTTTACTCTTGAGACGGCATACTGACTAAATTACACTTGACGAGCAACTGTGCGTTGACTAAGGCCCTGCTGCAATAAAGCAATAACCTGAGTGGTCTTATTTGGTGTAGTATCCATACTTTTACGATAATAACGAGTTTGGTTTACGGAGAATTTTTCGCGTCAACTACTGATAAGTGACTACTAAAAATAAACCTGTTCCGGGGGATTTATAACTGAACTTTTTGCGACGAATAGCGTACTTTCCAATACTTCCGTTCAGTTATTATTATTTAGAAAAGTTCTGAATCGATTTTTATAAAAATGGTGTCATTAGAAAGCTAAATAAATTAGGTTTTCATAAAAGTATATATTTAATGTACATCCGGTTAGTCATTTAAAAAAAAAAAACTGGATTTTATCCCAACTGAGGGGTGAGTCGATTTAGTTACTCGCAAATATATTATAATTTTTGTAAAAAAAAAAGAAATGTATTTTATTCCTCATTTTTTTAATATTAAAATTAAACATATACTATAAGGTTATGTAAAAATAAACTTTGTCATAGTGACAGATAACCCTTTCTGTCTATTGACTACCGAATTTTACAATTATATGCCGTGATATGAACAGCATCAGAAAGCTCCTACTATTATCTACCACTAGCTGCTATGGTCATTTGAACTCATATTTAGTGGGTTGTAGTTTCACTAATGTAAATAAACTGTGTCATTGACTTAGCAGCTGATAAATCCCATTTTTGGAAGTATAACTTTTTTTATTTTTGTCATATTAAACTTTTTTTTTTGGGTATTTATGTACCCTACGCTATTATTTTGATAGATTTTTTTTTTTAAATAAAAAGCTGTTATTCAAATTATTTTTGTTCAATTTTTATTCTAAAAATATTAGGATTAATTACAATTTTTAAAACTTTACATAATAAACCTAAAGACCGCTTTGAATACAAAACCAAAATGGATGCTAATCGTATTGATAGGAAATGTAGTCTTTGAGTGCATCTACAATTCTTTGGCGCCCAATAGGAGTGACTTTCTTTAGTTGCTCTTTTATTCTAACCGGATCGTTGCTAAAGATCTCATCAACCTCAACCGCATTCGAGGAATCAGCGGTAATCACTAATGTATATGCTACTGCCACAATTAGACCAAAAGGGGCGAATTTCTTTCGATCTCTATCAAAATGGTGTTTTGGATAGACGGTGTTCACGTCGAGCCCAAATTTCTTTAACACCACGGTAAGGTCCGAGTAATACCAGTCGAAGATCTGATCACCGTATTTCTTGCGTAATTCTGTATCCGTGCAGAGGAAGACCATGTAGTGTAAATCAGAGAATACGGAGCCACACCTCATGATTTGCCAATCGAAAAAACATATATCAATGGGAATATCGTTCTGGAAAAGGAAAGAGAAAATTACGTTAGTTCATGAATACTCCAAGTAAAATTGATTGCTAAAAAGAATCTAAATCAAACAAATCATACTTATTTTCAAAAAAACCATTTAGGGTTTAGAAAATACAGACACAAAATAAACCATTAAAATATGTGAAATAAAATAACCTAAATCTCTAATCAAAACTCACTCAAATTGTACAAATATCTAGATATCAAATAATTTTTCGTTTTTATTTCTAAATTCAACATCTTCACTGATATCTTTCAGTGGCAGATTGTTATAAAATGTTAAGCTTCTATATATCGTTGTGCGTTAGAAATCTGAAGTACCAGCCGGCTATGAATGGACATAAAGTGACTTGTTCTAAGGTAAATAACCTTAATAGGATATAAATCAGAAAAGGCATATAATTGAGGTAAGTAGTTCTAGTAATAAATTTAATACATAAAGAGATCTTTCCATTGGTAAATAATTTACAGCTATCGGAAAAGTGGACTGACATGCCTATTATCCCTTATTGCAGTAAAAGTCACGGCCACTTCACTAATTAAATTATGTAACCCATGAAAGCACTGTCCAATTTCAAAATTTGTTTCAATAAACATTTTTACATATTCATTGGGGTTGTTTATAAATAATTGTCGACCGTACGGTTAAAAATGTGGAAATTCAGTCGTTTATTTGTATGAAAGCGCTCTGATCCATTTCGGGTGGGGAACCCTAAAGATTATCGGCTTTTCCATTGATGAATAAAATAAATAAGCGGAAGAATTTTCGAAAACGAATAACGCATCATTTAGACAAGCTTTTCAGTGTAACCCAAGAACGCATAGTCTCATCAATGGAAATTTCGTACAAATGGCTCTTTTTTATAATGTGCCATAAACGACGCGGGGATACAGTGTTAACTGGAGGGAGATATATCTGTTTCTAAGATTATAGTAAAAAAAATAAAAATATATATCACACTAATCAATTGTCATATTTTGTGGGGAAATCATAAAATATCTCGTTTAAACTAACACGATACCTAGTGCTCGTTATATAGTTTTATTATTTTCGATAGTAATTTCAGTTATAATGTAAAAAAATATATATTTTTAGTTTAGCCATGTAACAGATAAGGCAAACCACTACCTAACAGTTTGTGATTTGACCTTGTTCTCTAATCGTCTACAGTCAAATTATGTTTATTTTTAAACAACATTATAATTACATATTAATATCAAAAACCAATATAAATGTCATTTTTTATTGATGTTTATGAAAAGGCATTATATTATATTAATATCAAAAACAAATATAAATGGCATTTTTTAATGATATTTATTAAATGTCATTTATTTTGACAACGGCTGAAATATATACAATATTTTTATTCATTAGTTTTTAAGATGAAATGATCGCTTATTCATTTCAGCATCGATCCTCATCTTTTCCATTGTCGTGTTGTCGCTGTATGGAGGCAGACCCTGGCTAAGTAGTCATATTTTTAAGTAAATATTTTTTTAATTTATTGTAAAAGGTGTTTTCAAAAATAATTATATATTTAAAGTGTATCACCAAATATTACTAAAAATTGTTATGGATCGATCTTTCCCGTAACCCTTCATGTATAAATATATAATATTATAAATGTATTTATTGTAAATGTACAACCTTATCGTATTTAAAGAAGAAGTTGGCAGTCCAAAAATCTCCATGACAGATGACATCGTAAGGCTCAGCTGCTCTTTTAGACGTGAAGTAGTCGAAGCGTTCAGCAATGTTTGGTGTATGTCGCTCCAAAGCATCGAGCAATTCTGGTTCCTTCACAAAAATTCGGGCATTTTTCATAGATTCGTGAAGAAACGTCATAATCGTCGTCATATTCGCTTCCAGCGAATAACAGCTATCACTTTTTAAATTATACGTGAGTCTGTTGTAGGTGTTAGAATTTTTATGCTTGAGAGCAAATCCTGTTCCGTGGAGATTTGCCACTTTAAAGATCATCAACCTCAAATGATTATAATCTAGAGTTTTTTTGTGGTCCGGTGTCCGAAAACCGTCAATTGTGATATCCTCCATCATGATATATTCCTTATAGTACTCGGTTGATATGGACAAACAACGCGGAATTTTTAACCTCTCATTAAAATCCATCTCGATGTTGTCTTGCATTTTGTTTATAACAGGGAGGATTTCGTTGTAAGACAGTGCCTCTCTTGCGAAACTCCTCAAGGTGTTAGAATTTTTCCTTTCAACTGCCGTCTTCTTTGGTAGTTTTATAAAAACTTTCAGCGTTGCTTCCGAAATATTCAATTTGCTACCGAAAATATTGACTCTCAGAATATTCGAAGCGAAGTTAGGGTTTTGCTTATTATCTTCGTCATTTTTGATGTCGTATTTGAGAAATTTCTCATTTTCTGCGATTAATTTGAGCGCGTTTTCTATGTGTTTATCATATAACATTTCACTCATTTTGAACACTTAAGATTGTAACTAACACGATATAAACGACCAATTGATTCCGGATCGTTACTAAAACTAAATATACTCTCTTAATAAATATAGTGTTTACCCATCGAAATATGCTACGGAAACTAATTATCAAATCAAATATATTAATGTCTTACTTAACACAATCGGATTTTATATCAGTTGTGTACCAATATTTCTGATAACAAATTAATTACTTACGCAACTACAAAAACGATAAACTGATAAAATTTTATCTTGAAATACGTTTACTTCGACCAATTCATTTCTCTGACATATTTAAAAGATAATAATATTAATAATAAACTCTTTATTTGCACTTAATTCGTATACACAAAGGCGAGCTTATTGCCACATGGCAATGTCTTACAACTAACCTAAACACAGTGGTACATGCGCGCATTGTGAAAATAAAGATTATTACATAACATACAGAAAAGTGGAAGAATTTAAAACTAATAATGCCCGAGGAGAGGAAATTGGGAGAGGAACAGGAGAGAAAGGGAAGAACTGGTTACTTCTTAGAAAGGTAGTAAATCCTTAAGGTGAGTCTTAAGTGATGGTAAAGAAGGCGAGTTTCGTATATTTGCTGGGAGATCGTTCCAGAGTCTTGCACCATGGACACAGAAAGAATAGGAATAGAAATCACTATTATGACTCTGAATTTTTAATAAACTGTCAGAGGCTGACCGAAGTACGAGACCGTGGGAACTTAGTGGTTCAAAAAGCTCGTGGAGATAGGATGGTGTTAGTTGCTACACGATATAGGAGAGCAAGTATATGAACATTTCTTCTTTGGCGTACTGGCAACCACTTTAACTGTGCCCTATAGTCGGACACGTGATCATACTTACGTAGACCGAAGATGAATCGTATGCATACATTTTGCAAACGTTCAAGTTGAACAGTTCCTCTGATAAGTTCCTCTGTTGAATGTTTAACAGTTCCTCTGATAAATCGAGATAAGCCACATCTGCATAGTCAAGGAAAGGTTAGAGGAGAGACTGTGCAAGAGATTTTTTTGTGTCCATAGGAAGAAATCTTCTGAGTGTTTGCAGAGGGTGAAAACTAGCAAATATTTTACGACTTACCTCGTCCACGTGTGGTTGCCAGCAGAAATGTTCATCGATAATTAGACCAAGATCTTTCACTTTTTGCGACAACGGTATGGTGATATCGTTCAGTTTGAAAAGCGGAAGGGATTTTACATTTACTCTGGACAGCAATTTACGACCTCCAATGAGTAATGCCTGGGATTTCAAAGGGTTGATTAGTAGACCCATCAGCGCACACCATTGACAAATGGCCTGAAGATCAGAGTTCATGATAGCGATCGAGGCATTGATGTTTTCGGGAGAGAAATGATTATATATTTGAACATCATCTGCATACAGATGAGTATGTCCACGAACTTGGTTGGAGATAGGATTTATCAAAATTGAGAAAAGAAGCGGGGACAGAACCGCACCTTGTGGAACTCCAGCTGTTAGATTACCCATTCGGATGATCGATCGCCTACTTTTATACGCTGTTGTCTGACTCTGAGATAGGAGCTGAACCAATTAATAACGGTTTGCGAACAGTTGAAAGTTTGTAGCCGTGCAACAAGCAAGTCGAAGTCGACAGAGTTGAAGGCGCTGCTAAAGTCTAAGAGAACAAGCAAAGTAAGTTGTCTCTGGTACATAGCTTTACGTGCGTCGTCAGTTACTCTGACAAGGGCAGAGGTAGTACTATGGCCGGGACGGATACCGGACTGATAGGGATTAAACATATTGAATTAAGAAAAGTAATCAGATAGCTGAGAGAACACTATATGCTCCAACACTTTTGAGAGAGCAGGGAGAATATACATATATTGGTCTGAAATCATTTGGTCGAACGGGATTTGACATTTTAGGAAGGGGTATAACGTAGGCATTTTTCAAAGGAACTGGGTACGAACCAAATTCCATTGAGGAGTTTATTATGTGGGTAACGACTGGAAGAATACATTGGATGATACGTTTGAGCATATCTACACTGAGACCATCCGTTCCCACGGCCTTAGATTTTATCCGGTTTAATGTTAGTAAAACCGTTTTAACTGTATGTTTTTTTTAATTGTAATATCCGTAGTATATTTATATTACCTGATATAAATTTAGTACCTTTCTTACTACTTTATCACAAGTTATACATACAGAATCTTATTTATCACGTAAAATCTTTATTAACAGCATTTTTGTCTTCATTAATCATTGTCAGTGAATAGTATTTTGCATATTTATCAAATAGTTGAAGTAGTGGTATATTGGTCATGGTCATAACTGATACAAATCATTGAGAAAGTTAATGATTCCTAAAACACTTACCTACATAATCACGCTTTCCAACTTTTCGGTGCTATTACGGTTTTTCACATATATGCATAGAATTCAATGATTTCCACACACCCTAGCCACTTCTGCCTTCCTATTCCCCAATATACCCCACACCACCATTATAGATCTTACGCTAACACAGAGTTATGTTTGTTCACCTTTTTCAAGCACAATCCTCCACTGTGGTAAAACTGAGGCAGAGATTTTACTTTTTAAAAAATCTAGTAATTATTTATTCGCTATTCGCTAATATCATCCTATTTGTCTAGTGTCCGCAACGATTTTGCCGAACCCTCCTAAGCTCCAGTCGAAAACTCCTTTAAAATCTAAGGGAATGCGAATTAAATACGCGTCCTCAACCAAATAACATTTCGTTAAAAAATATTTTTAAAATGTTTTCATTTTTGAAAACCAAATCCTTACTCTATTTATATTGAGAATGGTTTAGGAATTCAATATTCAGAAATCATTTAGAAATAATAAAATATTGTTTCTTGTTCGCTTCTCCTCCACGACACACCGCTCGGCGGCAAAGTTAGTCTGACATGGTATGTAAGCGTGAAGTTTCCACCAATAAAAAAATCTAAAATATTTATCTCTTAAATACTGTAGTTCAGCACAGTGTTTTATTAACGGTTATCGCATTTAATAATATCTCCGAGTACTTAAAGGTTTATACCCTATAATCAAGAATAAACTGCAAGGTGCTCCTCTGTGCATGAAGTGAGAAAAAACAAAAAAGAGAGCTTCTTATTAAACTACGATCTTACTGGTTAAAATATTGGCCAAACAAGAATAAGGGTTAAATAACTCCATAATGTATTGCTATTCTAGTATATAATTTCTGTCATGTAAAATGTCATTGCCAAATGTACAAGCCCGGAAGTATTATACACGACGCAACTCTGCTTTAAACAGACTGCCTTTACCTAGCATTTTTGTATCGGTTCTGTGGTGCAGGGAGATGCCGCATGTCAATACTTTTAATTTACAAGATATCATGCTTTACCACAATATCGAATTACCTTCAATAGTGAAAGTAATAAGATAACTCAATATCGCTAAGCAATCAGCGCTACTATTTATGCAATATGTGTACGTAAAACGTGTCACTTTACGAACCTTGAAATGATCTCTCCCTTACCAGCTTTCAAAAGGTGCCCACCTTCATTGAATCAACCAGCCAATTAAAATTACCACATAGGAATGCTTTGAAAAAACGATACTAAAATTACTGTGTTGTTCGCGTTAGATCGATAGATATTACGCTTTAAATATACGATCTTGCCATCTATTAACGCACGACAAAACTACACCGATATATAGTCTATTTGTTGATATGAGTAAGCCGACTGCCAGTCACCAGTTGTGTTTTGAAGAGCGAGAACTTATCAGTTGTATTTTTACACATTAGAAATGTGCATACACCTTTTTCTCTACAGACTACTGGCAAAACGACCCACACACATCTCCCTGCAGTGACTCTGCAGTTTTGAGATAAGATTTTTCTGAGATTTCATAGAAATGTGTTATGTCTAATCGAATAATTGACTATACATGTTTATGTGGTAATCGAGGCATGGCATATAGGTTTCAGTGTATAATACAATTAGTCTGTTATTTTTTCCCGCTTCAGCATCGCAAATGCTGAACTTTATTCTCTCGATGTGAATCCCAATTTGGTAGATAATTTGTTAACGGTAGAGTGCTCCTAGTTGACTGAATATCGTTATTTATTTTTATAAAAGTTATTTCCGACAAACGACGCAATGGCTATAGGGCGATTAATATTCATCGCATTTCAGCCCCCCGAAAGTTTTGAAGTATTACTGTATCGTGTTCGGAAATGCTAAATAGTGAATACATCTTCGTGTCAAAGCTAAAATCTGAAACTTTACCATTTGATTTCTTGCTGAATTTGGTAGATATTCGTACTAAAAATAACCTAAAATGATGTAGTATGTATATTAGTAAATAAACAAATAATTGATTTAGTATGTGTGTTCGTAAATAGCTAAAATCTGAAACTTTAACATTTGATTTCTTACTGAATTTGGTATATATTAGTACTAAAAAATAACCTAAAATGATGTAGTATGTATATTCGTAAATAAATAATTAATTGATGTAGTATGTATATTCGTAAATAGCTAAAATCTGAAACTTTACCATTTGATTTCTTGCTGAATTTGGTATATATTCGTACTAAAAAATAACCAAAAATGATGTAGTATGTATATTCGTAAATAAATAAATAGGTGTCCCGACAAAGAGGGTAGTTTCTATGATTATTATATAGGATTTCCATAAGTCTGGCGATTGGCTGCTTGCACCATGCGTCCATCGACTGTTCTACAGAATAATAACCCGAAATATGTTAGCGTATGGTTCTGTTTTTTGACAAAAGTAGTTTAATAAAACAATGTCTGTAACTTAAAAAGATAACACATCTACTATAATGTTCGAATTAATTGGGACAAACATTCGTAAGGTGGTGTGTAAAAATGTGGGCGCAAACGGAAAACTACTCCAAGAGCTGATAAATTATAAAAAGATGTAGCAAAATAAACCCAAGAAAGACAAGCACATAGGATTTATTGGATTAGAGTGTTAAAGTGAGTACCTCAACTGTATGGATAAGACTTCTGGAAGTTGGCCACAAAACCGAGGAAAAAACAAATTGTAACTCAGAAAATGATACAAAACGTTTAACATGGGACAGAAAAATACCGATAATGTACTACTAGAACAAATCAAATGTGGTTAGACAAAGTGAAGGTGAAACTCTGCGACCAGATCATATCACCTCATAGACTTATAACATCATAGACTATAAAACAGCCTTTTAATCAGATGTTTTGGTTTTTTTATTAAGAAATGGCACTGTAAGCTTAGTTCCTCTTAAATGCATGAAGAATGTTGTCAAATACATATAAATATTACGCAGTAGGATAGTTCCATTCATGGAAATATTTTACGCAACATTTCAACATGACAAGGCCACAAATTGAAATTGGTCCAGATTTTTTCGCGGAATCATAAAATAAAAGTGCTTGATTGACCTGGTAATTAATCAGACCTTAATACCATTGATAACTTAACGTATATTCTCAAGAATCGTTTAGCTAAGTTGAATTGCTTGACAACAGAATAAATGAGAGAAAGTGCTATACAAGCATGGTTCCACTATGATTGACGAATTCAAGAACATGTGCGCTAAGCCGGTGGTCAATGCCAAAACGTCTTGAAGGGGTCATTTCTGCTAAATTAGGACATACTTTTGTACTAATATAGAGATTTATCAATCTACTTGGTATGTAATGATTAAAAGCTAAGGCCTTAGACAAAATCGTTTTTTTTCCATTTGTCCCAATTAATTCGAACAGTATAGTATGTACATTACATTCAGGTCGTTGGAAAATATTTTTGTAAAAAAAATAAAATAGATACAATTTAATGAAATATTTGTCCATATAGAGTAAAATGGAAAAACGTAATGTAAAGGCATTTTTTATTTCTAGTTAAACGACTTTGCAACAAAAATTTTCCTAATTAGGTTTTCCTCAAATTTATAGGAGATGTATTAACTCATAACTATGCTGATTACTAAGCTTGGAAAAAATAGTCATATCAAGATACTGCTAAACCATCTTTTCTAGTATTTTTTGTGGTAATGTTTCATAGCTAGAAAAACTTTTCAAATGTCGGAACACCAGTTGCGCGTATGAAATTAAAAAAAAACTGTTTATAAAATAAATCAGTTACTAAAACTATGTAGGTAATTGCCAAAAATCATGGAAAACATAATTTGAATAGGAAGTACAGCAATCAGTTCATCCCATGATGGAACTCTATCACTATAAACTATTTTTAAACCATCGATAAAAACCTGTTAACTGCGGGTCGATTTTCTTTCGTTTTCGATTTCTAATATTTTGAAATATACTTGAAAAACATTTACACTTTTAGTTTTTACTTAACTGCACCTCATTTTTAACCAATATTTACTAAACTAGTATGAATACAATGACGACAGTATGCTTAGGTTATTTTTAATGATAATTACTGTATAATCAATTACCAATTACAATTTTTTTTCTGCTATGTAGGAAATGTAATTACTCTGCAATGAGGAAAGTGTGCCCCTACCACCGGTTTAATTTTTCGCTCCATTTAAATATAAATTATTAACGTTATCGTATTTATGCGAGCCCCTCTCAGCAGCGGTTAAAACACATTAATTATTTGGGGCAAAGTGGAAAATGATGACCGCTCCGCCATGATCTCTTCGTAACCGCGTAAGCGCAACCTAACCTTCGTACCCTTTGTGGAGGATTAAATCGTCCTAATACGAACACTGATTATCGGTTTACACGCCCTATTTGTGCACAATGAACGTAATTTGATTTTAAAAATCATTCTTGGATCTATTATAATATATAATATAATAAATTATATAATGGCATATTATACCTGTCGTATTATATTAGGACCTCAATAAATATTTTTCACAAAAAATATGTATTTTGACGAAATATGGGATTCAGATTTCACACTGTGAATTTAAAAACTTTACCATATTTTTTTTACTTCAAGTGTAATATTTTTTTCCATATGGTATCAATCTTCTCATCATTTGTCTTATACTCTAGTTTACTCTTTTCATAATATTAAAATACATAATATATTTATGTGAACGAATTTTGTAATGAAATAGCATAATTGGATTACAGACACACTAATTTATTTTTTGTAGCCATTAATAGAAACATTTACCTACATTCAATATTTCGTAATAAAATACAATAATACAAGCCGAATTCATATAAATGCAACGCGACATCCACTAATACGGCAAAAGGTACGGTCGCGCCCACGTACCATTTGTATTATATAATCTTCGGTTAATATATTTCATTAAAGTACAACCTAATTATTTTATATACCGTATTTTATATGCCGTAGCACTTTGATAGGAATCAGAAAGTGACCTCGCCTCGCTTATAACAGAAGTGCCTAGTAGTTCAGGACGCTGATGCATTTTACTGAGCAAATTATAAAAACAAATTATACTTACATTTATTTCATGCGCTATTTGACCTGTACCCAGACATATCTAGGTATATATACCAATCTGTAATGACATACGCCATTCTGGGGTGGGAAGCATGCTCTAAGACTACAATAGAAAGACTAGGTATCGTACAAAAAAACTCGTGTTATACTCCAAAAACCAAAAAAATATTTCTCGAAAAGCGAAAATACTACATATTAAGCAACTGCGTTGTTTAAGAACTGCTTTAAATTTCAATCGCGCGCAAGCAGAGATATTGTTCCCTGCTAAGAACACAAGATCGGCGCAGGTAGCACAATAAATAGGTCCAAAGAGATTTACTTCGTTTGGACAACCCCAATATGGTATCCTTGCTCCGAGAATAATGAATATTTTAGGAAAACAATTCGATATTTCAGGACTGACAGAGGGGGTTCTTAAAAAAAATTCATTCAATGGTTGATTAGTAAAGGAAAAACGGAAGCTCTATATTTTCATATGACATTTCAAAAATAGCAACACATTTACACACACACACAATTAACACACCCTCACATCTCTAACAATGTACATTGCCTATATGTAAACAGGAGTCAACAGCTTTTTGTTTTTATAACATATTGTTTTGTATTTGAATTTATTTTATAATTACTTTCACTATAACTATCTCCTAACATCTTTTTCGTAAAACTAAATTTATTATTTGTTATATTTCAAATATTATGAATTAAAATTGCCGTTTTTCTTGGAACACGCCTAGTTAGAAGTGAAGCAAAACCATTGTCTAAAAATAATTCCTAAATAAATATTTTATTTACACAAATAAAAAAAATAAAAAAAACCTAACATTTTGAATGATATAACTGGATTTTAAAACTGGATATAAGGATATGATTAGGCTATGGTTAACAATTTTAAATCTTTCATCTCCTCTTATATTGTAATTTCCATTTTATATATAAAATCGAAGACTATCGCGGTTGTTTGACATTATAAATAGGATAGAAAACGAATTAACCGCGTGAAATTTGTAGCACCCGACGTTTCGGTGACGTTGAAGCCGCCGTTGTCCAGGGTAGACAGTCTACCCTGGACAACGGCGGCTGCAACGTCACTGAAACGTCGGGTGCTACAAATTTCACGCGGTAAATTCGTTTTCTATCCTATCCATTTTATATTATTTTTTTTAATAATGTTTAATTTTTATAATTAGGTTTGATTATTTCACTGTATTCTTAAGCAATTATAGTCATCTAAATACTAGGTTATTGTCATCTTTTTT
The DNA here is from genome assembly GCA_944548615.1 of Micropterix aruncella. Lineage (NCBI taxonomy): Eukaryota > Metazoa > Arthropoda > Insecta > Lepidoptera > Micropterigidae > Micropterix > Micropterix aruncella. The sequence goes on along the minus strand of OX155952.1, from coordinate 24,433,046 downwards.
ATGATTATGTTAAGGTGAACAATTTTATATTATCAATTTCATTTTTATATTATCAATTTTATATTTAATTTTCAAGCTTGTAAAAATTTCTTTTAATTCTATATTACAATATATTCTTTTTTATATTGGTTAATAATATATTTTAAACAATTTAAATGTCCGTTCTGGAACAGGCTATTGCCTGGTTAGGCGACATTAAAATAGGATCACTGGCAACAGTTTCTGGCATAACACGTTATCAGTTATTTGCTACTGGATTCTCGGCTATGACACTATAATTGTATATGTCCATTTACTGTAGATAATTTTAAATTACCAAATAAATACCAAAAATAACTGGACCTAAACTTTAATTCACTTTTTTAATGCTCTTGCTTTTTAATGTGTAAGTAGGTACCTACCTAATTAACAAATAAATAAAATATATTTAAAAAAATAGGTTTTCTTAATTTTACCTTTCTATAAGTACGAACACTTGCTTAAAAGCATATAAGGTCTTAATTCAGCACTTTTATTAAATTTCCGATCATAGAAGATCTTCAAATATTTATTGTGTATTTTTAGGATATTCTTATACGTTGTTTTCAGTTTCTCGTAACTGTCTATTATCTAATTCATCTCTTAAATTTATAAAATTATCTATGAAAATCCTCGTTAATTTTTCTTCTTGAAATAAGTCACGAAATTAATTGTCGGTGCAACAAAACACTATTAAATAAAGTGCAATCACACTCAGCTGTTTTGTAGTGCCGGAGAGTGTAATTCAGTTCCCAGTATCGTTAAAACGTAGCACAGCACTTTTCGCCAGTAGGTAGTTGAAGTGACCACGAGTTGGTCTAGGTCGGTCAGAGGCATCGCACCTGCGGCACGTATTGCGGCAATTCAATGGTTACTTACATACTAGAAATATTAAAAATGCATGCTTGTAAAAATATACAATTTACCGTCAAATTATTTTCCGTTACGTTTCGTCCCAGACAGATAGCTTAGTCAAATAGGAACAAATTCTACCTTTGACGAAATAATTGATAATGTTTTAAAACTTGGCATAGACGTTCATTGAGGTATACTCAAAGAAACTCAAAATCGTTTACTCGATCTATTGCACTCTGTTTTGCAATCTGTTTTGAAACTTGGCTTATATGTTCATTAAGGTATACTCTTAAACGAACTCAAAATCGCCTACTCAATCTATTGCACTCGAGCCACTTCAAGAAATGGCGCGCTGATTCAATTTTTTGCTTATACCTCGCTAACTGTTAGCGATATCGGAATTATGCAAATGCAAAAAAATATGCATAAAAAATAAAGTTTTTAAAAATAAAGCTTTTCTACAAAAAAAATATATTTTTTTCACATCATCTATTTTTAATATTAAAATAGTAAAAATAACCTATTGTAAGTAATCAACTGACAATAGTCCGATCGCCCGTGGAATAAGTGATTAATTGCGTGAGGTACATGCAATGGCGACCAGTTACCTAGATATTTTGGGGTATTTTGGTAATAATAATTGATGATATTAAAAAAAAATAATATAGCGTTTCTTATATAGAATTTTATGAGCTTTTTTTATATTAGCTGTTAGCGCAGTTAGCGCAGTTAGACACAGTTAGCGAGCTATAAGCGAAAAATTGAATCGGAGCGCCATTTTTCAAGATGGCGGCTGGATCGCAACACATTGAGTAGGCAACTTTTAGTATGTTTAACAATACACCTCAATGATCATCTATACCAAGTTTTGAAACATTATCAGTTATTTCTCTTAAAAAATACTTATTTGACTGGGTCAAGGGCTCTCTAGATGACCATCATGCATGCCAAGCTTCGCGTCGCGGGCTGGGAGGGGATCGCGCGCGCAGTGTTGCAAATATGTATTTTTTTTATATTCACCAAAAATGCCTAATTTTGTAGTTCTAAACCAGGGAGTCACGTCGTTCATTCAATTACGTCTAATTAATGTGACTCCTTGGTACAAATGAATAAACCAATTTGTTCGCACGACAAATAAAAGGTTTGTGATCACTGCGTTCACCACTGCACTACAGTAAGTGCATGGTAAGCAAACCGCTGACCTACATTGGCATGGAGATTTCAAATACTAGTAGTAGATTGCCTTTCGAAATTTTCACCCAAGCAAATCTGTATTTGTTAAAATGCTAAAGCAATTTTAAAAACCGTTGGAGACATGATTTCGGAATATTGATTTGTCTTTATTTTGTTAACCACTATAGTATACTACGCCCGAGTATACTCGGGCGGCTATTATGTGCGAAAATTCCTATACCCGAGATAACTCGGGCAAGCTTTAACAGTAGAAAAGGTTACTCCCGAATGTTTCGGGCGAAAATTAATACGATTCAAGGTATCTGGAAGCGAGACAAAAGGCAGCTACGATGATTCAAACGAGGTACCACTCCCAAACCATCTCCCAGTCTCAGCAAATCGGGAGACATCACGCGATGTTAGTACTGCCTAGTGTTTTGAGCAGTAAGGTTGTGTGTTTTGAACGCTCGTTTTAGAATTTACCACACCAAAGAACAATGTTGATATTTAATTATTTTTTTATTTAGTTTTTTGCATTAATAAGGCATATTTTTTATTGTGATGAATAAATTTTATTATTTTTTAAAGAATTTGATTTATTTCTAAACCCACACCATCCACCACAATATCAACTATTAAGCCCATTTTGGGCCGGAAATGGTTTTTATGAAGCGTATATATGTTCAGTAAATAAAATTCATTTTAAAAAAAAATGTTTTTTCATTTCCATTATTATGTTTTGTAAGGTAATTTTTAATTATTTTTTTCAGATAAGCGGCAATGTCTTATCGAAAGATCATCGACCATCAATCGTTGTGTTTTAAAGTCGCACGCGTGCGCTCTCGCACATCGTTGTTGTACGTGCGTTCTAGCGAGTGAGAGAATCGACATGCAGAATATTATAGTAAAAATACATTCTGTTTAAATTTATAATATAAGCGGAGTACTAAGAAATCACTACTGCAGGGCACAACGCTTCGACGCAGTAAATATATATAGCTAAAGCAGTATGGAAGCTACGTACAAATGTTCGAAACGAACGCACTTACACAGACGCACGCCTCGACATCTAAGCAATTGTCGCAATGCTGTCAGTCGCGAGTCCCGTCTCGAGAACAATCTAATTTGATATGTCAGTGCAGTGTAATTTGATGTGCAATCAGTATTTTTGATATATAAAATTATTAAAATGATAAGTATAAATTGATGGGTTAATTTTTGATGTGCAATTAAAAATAAGTCTATTTATAAGGATGAAGAATAAAGACCTCTAACATGTTGATGTTTTTACCATTTTTTTTGTAATTCATTAACTGATCATTATAGAAGTCAAATAAATGTTTTAAATAATAAATTAAAAAACACATTTTTACAAAAAATAAAGGGAAACTACCCTAGTACTCCAATTGACTGTAGATATTTATTTCAACAAATGAGCCTATTTTCTATACTGCTTTATCTGTATATTTACTGAGGTCACGATGTTATAATGTTAAAAAAATGATAATTATAATTTATTGTGTTATCTAACAATAGGTGATCGATTTTAAGTTCGTTCGATATTTAAATTTCAAGACGAAAAGTTATTGTAATACTACTTATGAGGCGGCCTTACTTTTTTTAATAAATTCGCTATCTTATCGGCGCAACTTGAATGATGCTCTGTGCCTCTATAAAATAATTAATGGTATATTTGATTACTCTGACCTGGTGGGCGAGATCAATATTAACGCCCCAATGAGAACCACACGCCAATTTGACCTGTTCCGTTTTAAAACTAATGCATCAAGGAATGGAATACTCACACGCTGCTGTGAGCTTTATAATACCCATTTAAATGGTATTGATATATTTATTAATTCCATAATCACTTATAAAATCAAACCCTAACCGATACAATAAACTGACTTGTATTAGCTATTTTTATTGATTATTATTATTATATATTATATACGCCATTACTAATATCATACACGCTCACATTCCACACCCACACCCTCGACACAGTCCCACAAACATATACACACACACACCCTTAATACTAGAATCTTGTGTAGTACTAAAATTGAAGGCACATTAGTTTTATTTAGTTTTTTTTAACGTAAATTTATGTAATTTTATTGAAATTCGTAACCGGTTTTATTTGTTGAAAACCTGTATATTTTTTTAAATATTGTTACTGTAATACTTTGTAAGATTAAAAGTTGTTGATTATATAGTGTTTTCAGTACGGCTATATTCGCTACGGCTATGACGCGCTGCAACTCACTGTACGATTTCGCTACTAGGAGTCGGCTGCATTCAGGGGCATTAATGTAATATGGGGCAGGACTACCTTGATCTACAAAGGGTACTTTGATAACAACTTCCGACTCTAAATAATTATTGTTAATTGATATTTATCTTATATGTAATAGAATATTTTTTTAATTAACAAACGGCTTACCTAAGGTTTACATTTTAGATCCACTTTTATTCTTAGTATACACCAATGACTTGCCGAGACATATTTCATTCGACAATATTGACATTACACTGATTTCATATTTTTCATTTTTCGGATGAAATATTTTTTATACTATATAGTATATAGCAACAATATGGCATCTTTGATAAATAGAACTAGATGCATGCTCTTGATTTGGTTTATTGCTAACAGAAAATCTAAATATTACAAAATCTAAAATAATTCCTTTTCACTTAATGGCGTATCAACTTAGATTATTAGAATTATAGACTATTTTAAAATTGACATCATAGAAAAACAAAATGAAGTATAAGAATTGATAGTAATTTACAATGGAATATGCACATTGATCAATTATCTAGAAAGTTATATAGCTAGATATACTCGGTTTTGCGGGAGCTAATTCTGTATATTTTGCGTATTTCAGCAAATTAATAACATATGTACATAATGTTAAAATTTAATTTCAGCAAATTAATAACATATGTATTTTGGGAATATGTCGGAGCCAGTAAAAGAATATTACTTTTGGAAAAGAGAGCACTGCGCAGTGCGCATGATGTAGCAGGTGACGATCAGTACCTCATGCAAATAATATTTTAGTAAGGCAAGGATAATGACTATATATTCGGCGTTCACACATGTTCATACTGCAATTAATGCTGACAACCACTCTGGCTATACCGTGGTTCCTTGTCAGACTATATTGCTTTCATTAATATATTAAATAAAACAATACTTATTGCAAAAAAAACAGCTGCAAAGGTAGCTACATATTGAATATATTGATTTATCGGTAATTGTAGACGTTTTTAGTAACTATTATCTAAATCTTTTTTGACTATTTATTTGATCTGATCCTAACAAGTCACAAATATTTAAATTATTTTATTCAAGTATGATAGATTAGTTCTTAAATGTAAGATTGAGCTTTAGCTTGATTATTTGACTACTTTGGATGTACAGCATGTACAGTTTTTAGTACGTATATATTCGAGTTATTGACTATCTCAATTTTTAGGCTTTGGCTTTGATTATTCAACCTTTTACTGACTATTTTAATTATTGTGTTGAGTGGATGTTAGTAAGTAACCATTACCATTATTAACTATTTAAATAAGCCATTAATTTGGTTTGTAATAAGATTTTACGATGAAATACTTTTAGTAGATTCCGAAGTTTCTTGGATACTAGATTTTCTTTTTTCTTTAATCTAATAGCTAAATTCTTGATAACACATGAATGTAAACTAAATATTAAAGTAGTAATCAGACCTACTACCTAACCTATTTTGACACGTCCAAGAGCGGTTTCTAGCCGCCAATTGGACACGACGTAAATGTAATGTAATGTAAAGATAGTGAACTCCCTAGATTGTGTATGTGTTGTGTGTGTCTATTTTATTACTTCTTTTGGGAATACTAAATAATTTTTTAACGGTTGATACTGTACGGAATATTTCTCGTAGTCAGCAAGCGGCACTGGCTGCAACAGCGGCATGGTCGTAGCGACAAAGCATTGCAGTGCGGCCATTAATGAGTGGCCGCAAAGACCACCGCTTTGGGCTGTATTTCATGTCGTATCCGCGAGCATTACCTATGGCTTTATATGGCCTAATGTGCTTCGCTACCACAGCTAATTGCCGACGGCGAAAAACACAATTCTCGCACACGGATCCTTATAAGCGGTAATTGCTGAATTTTAGAAATAATGTTACAACGGTTTGTCTGCGTTTAATAAACTAAAAATAGATTAAAATAAAATGTTTATACAATAGATAAAAATAAATTTAGTTCAAGGACTAGATGTTATTTTTTCCCCATATTACCGGAGCAGAAATTACTTAGCTTTGTAGTCGTTAGTTTTAATTAGTTATCATTTTGCATTAAGACACATAGAGACCTTGTAACAGAAAAGCATTTTATTTAAAATACGAGTTTAATAATGACAGTAATATATACGGCGTAATAAAATCTATTGTTTAAAGTTTATAATATTGTAAACGATTTTGTAAAATTAGAATATTTTGATTTTAATTTAATCGTTATATTATTTGGTTTTGTTATACAGTTTATCATTTTAAGCTGTGTTAAGTAAAGTAATGGTAATAATATAGTAAAATCTGTTTATATTTTAAGTTCTCTGTTTATATTTTATAATTTCGGGAATGTTTATGGAAAATTGCTTTTATTTTAATTTAATCATCAAACTACTTGTTTTTTTACGGCTGCCCAAAAAAAAGAGAGTTATGTATTTAAGGTTCATGTATGTATGTTTTCTGTTTCTTTATTCCACCATAAATTCTATAACGCTTAAATTGATTTAGTAGTGTGTGGTATTGTTTTAATCGCTATGTCATCCTGAGTATCATTGCGTATCTAAACTTGCCCATTGTCAAATAAATAATCTTCTATATGACGAAATGTTAGTAAATTTATATAAATATATAGTGTTTAGTGTCATATGAAAGGTATGATTCGGTGTATTCCGAAAATTTATGTATATATCTAGATGGATAAAAACATACATCACAAATATTTATAAAATCATTTTATTACTTAAGCACCGAGGGCTACCGACTGAGTGCAACGGCGGCGACTGAAGCAGGGCGCGCAGCACTGCAACGCCACAATCAGAAAGCCGCTAAAAGGCAATTGCCTAGCGGAAGAAGTCGCGGCCTTTAGACAAAGCCCGTCGGCTGACTCAAAGAATACACAATCGTCTATAAGCACTAGATGTTAATAAAGAAGACACGCGTCAGCGCGGTCGTAACGGAGCTTCCGTAAATTGAATATTGTTTCAATGAATATTGTTATAAGAACTCTATTTTTTAAAAAACGTGCTTTTAGCGATAACAAATTGTTTCTAATAATTATAAATACAATAATTTACTTTTTGTAACATACAGTCTTGTACGATACAGTTAACATAATATTTTGATCGTGACTAGGAATATTTCCTAATCTTTTCAGCTCTTCGATAATTTTTAATAACATGAGGAAAGCAACTCTTAAAAACATATCCCTTTAATTTATTGATTTCAATGGTCTTCGGAACATACCGTCAGTAGTTGCATAAAAAAATATAAAAATCAAACTTACCGTTCGTAAAATTAGTAGAATCGTTTCAATCCACCGCTTCAGTTTTCGAAAAAGTTTCACAGCTCAGAAAACTTTACAAGTACTAAAATTTCGCTTCATTCGTGCATGTTAAATAGCAGTAAGAAACGTCGTCCGTGACACTCGAAGTCGGCGAAACACTACAACGACACTTAAACTCGGCGTAACCAACTTTTAAGTTGGATCGCCGCATTTGGCCGAAACTGAAACCGGCGGAACGTAAAAGTTGGCGACGCGCGGTGCGGCCGTGAAGCCGGGCTGCGGCGTGACGGAGCCCGCGGCGTGTTCGCGAGCACTGAGAGCCGCCGCTGAAGCCGCCTAGAGGCTGTTTGGCCACGGCGGAAGTAGAGCCGAGCGCGGCCGAGCTTGGGCGGAAACACACGAGGCGCCACTGAACCGGTGGGCGGGGCTTGATTTCAGTAACGCCCAGCGGCGTCTGGGAATTTTTCCTCTAATTTTAGGCAGGAATTTTGGGGTTTTCCGTTGCTGAATTACTCATCCTTCATATTTATAAGACTTTTGATTGCTAGTCTCTGAAAAGAAACTGAAAGTAATCAGATATACCTTTCCATACATTAGCAAAGTGGTTATTTTTTTATTGGGAGAGATAATCATACAATATAAAAATATTTTTATATTGTATGATTGGTATGTTTAAAAAAAGTGCAGAAAAATCATTACTTACTTGCAATTAAAAGCTGTTTGTAATAATTTTTATTCATATGATAAATAGCAAATAGCAAAACGAGGAAAACGAAATGATTCAAAATATAGACAAAAAAATGGTTACTGTGCCTTAAAACTACGACATTAAAAGTTCTTGAAAATATTTTTTTTTCAAAATACCAATCTACTTTACTACACTCTCAGTAAGTGGGTATACAGAGTAAAAGTGTACACTACAATCCCATTGAGGGTAACTCTGATAATAGTAATATATGTATAACTAATGTGTTTCTATATATGTAAATCATCTTGTATTCTTTTAGAGCAATAATTAGTTCCAAAACGTATCACGTGTCGTCGTGGAATGCTTAAGAGAATTAGAATTTTGTAGTAAATAGAGTAAATAGAAAACCACAATAATAGCACAAAATGACAGTTTCCGTATTTTGTTTTCCGTATTATCATTAACTTCTACATATTAGCCCCAAATCATATGTTATTATTAATTGATACCGTTTTTCACAAAACAAGACAACAACGAAAATCTTTTTTACAGTAGGATTATTTCTATTCATAAATTATTCCCTAATAACCATATTTATTTTTTATATAAACGAGTGTAAATTGTTGTGTAGATATGTATAGATCTAAAGCTATCTGATATAATTTTTAAATATTCCTTTTTATTATGTTAGTCACTAAAGTGCAAATTTATATCCTAATGATACACACGTGCAGTAGATATCGCTTTCGCAACCACTCCCATAATAATATTCAAAATTTACTAATACTTGGCTCCTCGCTTCATATTCAAGATGAATAACTTCGCTATACAACTAGATTCGTTCATTGCATTTCATTTCCATTTATTCATTTTATATGTTACTTCACTGTAACACAAAACATTTTCGCTAATTTCACAAAAAAAATCATACACGACACGTGGTCAAAGAACGTCTGTGGATGATATAATAATAATAATAATAATAATCGATTGATAGTGTTGTTCGACAGAGAAATCTTCGAAAGAATTTTCGCTACATTTTCTAGGTTTTTTTTTTTGAAAACCAACCACCTAGCCTTTCAACCGCTTGCTGAAACTCAGTATGCCTATAGAGAGGGCAGATAATAATATACGGATAATGCCCTACATCACCTGGTGAGCATAATAGAGATACCGTTAGCAGCGAAAGGTTACGCTCTGGGAGTATTCCTGGACATCAATGGAGCATTTGACCCTGCATCATATTTATTTAGTGTAATAGGTACGCAAAAAATACTGCAATAATACTCTTGGTACTTCGCCCAACATATCGAGTCAACAAAAGAATTAGATTCTAGAAATCCATAACCGCAAACACACCTAAATTCTACACGCGCAACTGACATTGAATTCCGTATAATTTCGGCAATTAATGCAGACACAGCCGATGACTAATATCATTTCTCCTAATCGATTCAATCGGACATACTCACTGCCCCCACGCCTACGGCATTGCATCATTTAGCACAGTATAAAAGCCCATACATTCGATCGATTATTTATCATCCTCTAGTGAACGGCTACCGCGCTCACACATCATCATCATCTTCTGGCGGACGTCGCCCGCGTCATTCACGAGTACACGCGCTCTTCAGTACCACTCAGCCGCGATCATCATCTTCACTCACACACTACACACACTGCGACTTATCATTCGAAGCGTTACAACTGGCAAGCATCAAACACCTTCTGCAATAAACTACTTCAACCGCAACAAGACGACTTTTACTACGGAGAAAACCCCTTGATGACACCGCCTCCTCACTCACGAGCAACTGGAGTCTAGTGAGGGGTGGTCCCTCACAATACACTGGTTATCGCTAAGATTTTTACATTATTACTGATTAGAGTATAATATATTATGCGTACTCCGCATGCTTAATATACCTATCGCCGTTTATCTCATGATTCACAAAAGAAGTATTAGTATAAAAATTAATATCCTTAAAAATTATCAAAACAATAATTTAAAATTTTAGAAATAAATTTACAATAAATTCTGAAAAACAATTAAATAGAAAAAAATTATTTGATATCAAATATTGTCTGAAAAATAATAATAATAATATACAATAAATTATCAATTTGTCTCACAATACGCTATATATAATGGATTTAACTGCTAATGGTCCCAGTTTAAAGAAATCAATATTATCGGTTATAGTGTTGTATAACCACATGTACGTGAAATAGGATTGTGGAAAGATTGATTTGTCTGCGAAGTGGGAAGGTGAAATGTTAGGTGCTGCCTCAATGGTCTGGATGGTACTTTGATATTTAACGCTTCTAATAAATCTGGTTAGTCAATCCCGCCATTAAGAAGTTTGTGCAAAAATATTAGGCTTCCATACTCTCTCCTCTTTGTAAGAGTATGCAACTTTAAAAAACGCCGTGTATATACAAGGAATACCAGAGTGCATCATTGATTGGACATTGAGTAAGCTAGCAAATAGCAATATGACCATCTATCACAGCGACACCTCCCTCACAGAAATCCCAGCCAGGGACTGTCTACAAGGCAAAGTCGTCTTCCCCCTCTTGTGGAGCATCGTTGTAGATAAACTCCTAACATATCTACAAAACTATGGCTTCTCTATCTACGGCTACGCCGACGACGTGGCCATAGTGGTAAGAGGAACAGAAGAAATGACGCCGTGGATTACTGATGGAATCCTCTTTTGTATTCACAAGCGTGATAAAATGCACGTAGCACTAAGAAAAACACTGGACAATGCAATACTGAGGCAGAAATACACTCGCTATCGAAATTTATGCAATAAAATTATTAAAATGACTAAGAAGCAATACTATGAAAAACAAATAACTGACTCAGAACGGGACCCACGAAAAATCTGGATAAATATAAAAGAAGCGGCGAATTGGAAAAATAGGAATGATGTGAATTTAAATAGTATTAAAATTGACAATAAAATCATTACAATGAAAGATAATCCTGAAAAGTTACTAAATTATACAAATAGTTACTTTTGTAATGTTGGCTCCAAACTACAGAAAAGTTCCATGGAAGAAATAGTTCTGTAATTACTGACCTATTGGCGAAGTAAATCTTACGCGTCACCTGTGTCCATGTACCTAACGCCTACAAATAAAGACGAAGTGAAAGTAATGGGCAGCCTTAAAAATAAGTCAGCGGTGGGGGACGACGGGGTTGGGACATGCTTATTTAAACTAGCTGAAACCTATCTCAGCCAGCCTATTGCTTTGATTATTATTGTGAGTTTTAGAAGCGGAATCTTTCCTGACAAATTAAAACTTGCAAAAGTAATTCCCATACATAAAGGGGGAGATAAGCATGATCTCAATAATTATCGACCTATCTCTGGCTAACTATTTGTTATACTATACTACTATATATACTATACTAAATATTTATTCATAATACGATATTATATCCATATACCATCGTCTAACTCATTTTTTCTTAATCACTTCCAATTATTCCCTGCCTTTCTTAGCGACTTTCTATTTAAACTTAATATTTAATTTGAATTTGGTTTTTCTGATATAATATGCTAATATTTCTCTGTTGCCCTATCGCAGAAAACGATTTTTGGCCAAATGTTTTCGTTTTTTTTCTATATTTATATTAGTATATTGTATGCGCAGTATGTTTTTTTAGAAATAAATAAATTAAATAAAACATTTTATTATCAGCGTATGTTATTCTCATTGTCTAAAAGAATTTGAGTGTAAACACATGGAGGAGGTGAGTAAACAGTAGATTGAGTGGCGGCCCAGTGAACGGCTTGAGTGAAGGAAGAGGTGGAGCTCAGGTTGTGCGGACGATGTTTTATGTGTCGCGGGTACGCCAAACCTTTTCACCAGAAAGGCGATGGAAATAAAAGGGCGAACGGTCGGGTGACATGGGTCACGGGGCGGTAGCCGACGCCATAAATGCGATACCGTGCGACCAATCCATAGACACATTTTTGTTCCTAATTCTGAAATAAATAAATATTAACTTGGTAACTAAAAATAAGCAATAATGGCCTCGATTGCGTTTCGTCGTGAACTGAAGTCGGAAATTAGTTCGTGTGAACGAGACAGGGCAATACGCTGGAGCGGAATGTCAAATGACCGGTTGTCACTTTTTCGCATTAAAACTGCCCGCCCGCATTAGAATCTAACACCGCGCGAAATATGCTCGAATTTATTCGGACAAGTATAAGTTCGGCAGGTAGTATTTATCGACGCTCGTTCGTTGCATATTCAGCTCTAACGTATTGCTCTGTCTCGTTCGCTTAAACTAAGTTTAGTTTTAGTTCACAAAGAAACGCAATTGGGTCCACCATGTATGTATAGTCGTTCGGGGTAAGTGAGCGCAATATCAATTACAACTAAACTAGACACTGGGCTCGATTGCGTTTCTTCCTAAACTAAAATCTGAAATTAGTTCATGTGAACGAGACATGGCAATACGTTAGAACGGAATTTGAAATTAACGGTTGTCACTTTTCCACACTAAAACTACCCACTGAAGACAAAAAAGTTAAATCTGACACCGCACGAAATGTATTCAAATTTATTCGGACGTATAAAAGTTCGAAAGGTAGTTTTGGTGCGGGAAAACGACGATCGTTTATTTCATATTCTGCTGTAATCTATTGCTCTGTTTCGTTCGGCTGAACTAACTTCTAATTTAAGTTCACGAAGAAACGCAATTAGGCCCACTATAGCAAATCCCTATTCCAGTTACGTCAGTCGCCTCCCGCATGCCCCGCGAATAAGAAAACTTTGATCTCTGAAGCAATACAATATTGCGTATTGGTTTGATTGGCGACGAAATGTGTGTTTATTGAAGTAGTTAAAAATGAATCAAGTTGAACAGATTTAGCTCGGTTTTTTGCATAAAACTGCTATGTTTTGATTGCGGGCTGTCAGGATAAGTGTGCGCAGGATAAGTGTACGCACGCGAATTCCTCGATAGCTCGTAAGATTTTCGCCTTCTTTTTACTTGTTGTGTCTTTTGAATTGTCCTTTAAATATTTTTGCTTCAATGCCTATTATTAATCTTAATTTATATAAAATTATTATTATAATAAACTAATGATATATTAAATTATTAATATATTAAATTATTATTATATTATTATTTTATTTTATTTTATAATAAACTTACAGATAGTAAATATATGATACTATTATTTTTGAAACATATTTAAACAAAATAAATTTACTACCCTATGAATAGTTTACAATGCTTGCATTACAAATTAATATAAAAATAACATGAACACGTTGATAGTGGAAAAATGTAATAAGTCTAATAATAATATAAAAGTAAGAAAAGTAATAATAAGTATAGTCGTTAATAAGGTAAGTTCGAGAAAGGGACAAACAAAGCAAAATAGAAGTTTGAATAATTGGATATTATATGTAATTGTTAATATATGAACGTAAGTGTACGTGAGCACACAAACCTTAAAGTAGTGCCATTGATTATTTAACGGTAGTGCGCAGTCCGGACTCCACACCTTGGGGTAAGTGTGCGCAAATGTATGATGCTAGTTTTTTGTTTCAAGTAATAAGATCATCAGGTATTAAGGTTTAATGTTTCGACTTTTTATATCCTAATAAACACTGAAAATAATGAGCAAAGTTTCATTTTAATAAACCTTTTAGTTTTTTTACAATACCAATCAGAAAAAAATGTCCACACTTACCCCGACCGTATGTGTTGTCATGTGCTCCGAATAATTTAATGTATCAGCTGATTTTCTAGAATATAATATTTTTAATTTTGCTAATATACATCCGGGCGATATGTAAGATTTGTTTTATAATAGGCGCCAGCCCGGATAAAAGAAGAAGATTTATTCGGATACAAGTACAATATGCAAGAGGGCTTCCGCCGTTTAAAAACTCTCTTGGGCAGGGGAATGTAAGCTGAGTCAGGATCTGCACTAGCTAGATCAGTCCATCTCAGGCAAGTGGTAGTAGAATCCTTGATTGGCCCAGTCTACGGAAAAGTTGACCATCCATACACGGGATAAACGGCCTTTATAAATATTAAATTAAATGGTTACTATTGAGGATGTTTATTTTCCTGAAATGCTGATTGCAATAGAAAAAGAAATATATATATATATATATATATATATATATATATATATATATATATATATATATATATATATATATATATATATATATATATATATATATATATATATATATATATATATATATATATATATATATATATATATATATATATATATATATATATATATATATATATATATATATATATATATATATATATATATATATATATATATATATATATATATATATATATATATATATATATATATATATATATATATATATATATATATATATATATATATATATATATATATATATATATATATATATATATATATATATATATATATATATATATATATATATATATATATATATATATATATATATATATATATATATATATATATATATATATATATATATATATATATATATATATATATATATATATATATATATATATATATATATATATATATATATATATATATATATAGGTATATATATATATCTGTCAAAACTCATCGGCTTCATATGTGAGCGCGCTCGTACGCCCTCTTTTACGGTGGTATGGCGAATTAAGTAGCAGAGATCGCCACCACTGGTTTTAGCTTGCGTTCGGGCGATCCTTTATTCGCGTATTCATTTTAATCACTAGTGATGTATATTATGCGGTATTTCTCGCTTATTTACGACAGTACAGTTATATTATGATTTTATAGAGTGGTTTGGCAATTGCTAATTATTTACTATTTATTATAAATTGTAATGGTTTTTAACCATTACAGTGTGTACACTATATGTGTGTTCATTATAGGGAACTTACCCCGACCGCCTATAATAGTATTCATACTTACCCCGACCGCCTATAATAGTACTCGTACTTAAATATAATGGGAGATATGTATGTACACTATAGGGAACTTACCCCGACCGCCTATAATAGTACTCGTACTTAAATATAATGGTACAGATATGTGTGTACACTATAGGGAACTTACCCCGACCGCCTATAATAGTACTCGTACTTAAATATAATGGTATAGTTATGTGTGTACACTATAGGGAAATGATAAAACACATATTGATTTTCGCCGTTTTTTGTCATTTTAATTGGCATAAAACGTTTTTTTTTGTGTGGAACTATTTACATTGGCAAAGTTACATTTGCCGTCTTCAAGGTGACAATAAGAGTACGACTATGACAACCGCTGCGTGCCGGCACTCTGCATTCAATGGTTGCTTGGGCAGGTAGTTAAATTTCTAACACCGTGACGCCAGCGACGCAGCTCTTCGCGATTAATAATTTGGGGTGATTTAAAAATCATCTGAGCATACATAACTCATTGTGTCCTGATTGACTTTCATGTTGTCAGGGGATGGCGAAGAGAACTGCTAAATAAGAGGGTTCTATGTGATTTGAAACCTTCATCTTTATTAAAATTTGGTGTTCTTCTGTTTTCTATTGTTTACCTGATCATTAACGGGAAATATAATTATGCTTTTGAGACGTGAGCTCATGGGCCCAGTGCAGTTGGGCTATTATGATCTATGTGTTAGGTTCGGCCTAACTCACAGGTCAGCACTCATCCTATAGCCTCCACGCAGAAGTGTGAGCCCGGGTAGGACTCTCGGCCTGCGGGGCAATTCCCCTGGGAATTGTCCTTCGGGAATTGTTTTTCGGTCCTGGACGGATTGCGCACCGTGTGGCGTTAGCCAATCGACTGTGCATTCCGACAGACAACGGAGGATTTTGGAAACGGCTTTGCTTCGTATAGAGCGGAGGTAGTTGTTTACCTAATGAAGCTGCTCTGGAAACGACCAATTGGCCACCCGATCCTGAGTGAAAGAAGGGCATAGGACGCCATGATGTGCGATGATTCTAACTGAATCGCCGCTTACGACCTCGAACTTGTAACCAGTCGGGAGGCCGGAGTAATCTGATCAAAGCTGGTAGCGAGGGCGCTTGGTCTTCCAGCTGTGTAAATTATTACCCGATGCCGAGCGGTAAGGGTTGGTCTCTCGCGGGCTAGTTGGCGGAGCTAAATAGTGGATTGTCTAAGTCTAAGTCTTCTAACGGCTTAAAGAACGAATACATATCGCCCGTTGTAGTCGGCACCATCCGATTTACAGATATGTAAGGATCAGTGCATAAAAACTCATTATCTTCGCTTTCTCTGCCATTTAATGACAAAATGATGCAACTTGCACAAGCTATTTTTGAGAAAAAATACTTTAAATTATTTTGTGAATAAGGTCTCTTAGGGGTGCTGGAAAATTTGAAATAGTTTAAAAAATGTAATTTCTCTCTTTTTAATGTTACTGTAGTTTCGTTAAAAAGACCAATATGAATTTATGGAAAATCGTTTGTTAAAATATTAACCTAAAAATATGTACTAAAAGTGAATTAAAAAATGCTGGAAACCAGGTATTAATCATTTCATCGCAACAAATGAGTACTAAAATCACCAGAAGGCCTAAACCAAATACTGAAACCTATAATAACTAAAAGTCAATTGCAAACCAGTCAATGAGCGGCTATTTATAAATAAACAATAGTAAAAACACATTTTGAAAAACAAACTTTTATTAAAATGCTCTGTCCCGAGCCAACTCTGGGTGTAGCAGCCATGTCATAGTAGTACTAAGAACGGGCTGAGGAGTCCCCAAGTAAGAAGCCAACCCTGGATGCAGCAGCCCTATCGCGTTGAAAATTAGAACGGCCTATTATAATTGAATGCGTATACAAAATTTCGTTTCTGTGCTGTTGACTGTTGAGGAGTCCCATCGTTGGAAGCCAACCCTGGGTGCAGCCAGCCCTGTCGCGGTAAAACTTAGAACGGGTTATCATAATTGAATGCGTATACAACATTTCGTTTTTGTGCTGTTGACCGTTGAGGAGTCCCCTCGTCGGGAGCTAACCCTGGGTTCAGCAGCCATGTCATGGTAAAATTTACAACAAGTTATCAAAATTGAGTGCGTATGAAAAATTGTGTGTCTAAGCTGTTGACCGTGAGAGAGTGTCCTCGTCGGAAGTCGATCTTGGGAGTAGTATCAAGTCATGCCCAGCATAATAATTCATCGTCATCGCAACTGAACCAACACGTAAAATGTCAACTTCATAGGATAAGAGGAAGTGGTTCTAATTCAGTTTGCAAAATTTGACCTAAACAAACTAATAAACTAACAAATACTGCAAGGTAAATACAATCTTGTTAAAACAATGCAAGCTTACAATTTGATGAGGATGCAGGCAGCCTCGCTGGTAGGGTTCAAGTTAGGATTACAGGTAGGATTACATGATAATGTATAAATAATGATGAAATGATTTGACAATACACTACGACCACGGGTTGCAGCATTTCAAAATAATAAATTTAAATTTCTACGGGTTACATTATTTACCTATTTATTAATTCAGGGGAACCGGGTATTTAAAAACGCACGAGTCATCATTTACAATAATTTATCTTATATAATTGATCGATTAAGGTCTGCCTCCATATTTAAAATAATACTATCAAAGATTGGTAATATAGAACTATAGATCGACTTAGAGTAATCTGCAAAACATTCACAAATTTTATTATATTACATTTTCGTCGTGTACAATTGACGGCTAAAGACCGCTCTTGGACGTGTCAAAATAAATGGGTTAGGTAGTAAGTTTCGTTACTACTCTTTACTGAACATACATAGGTAGTCAAGAATTAACTACTAGATTGTCAATCTATAAATAATCAAAATAGAAGCCTAATATTTGAAGTAGTTAGTAATTCGAAAAGATACGTAGTAAAATTATTCATCGTAATATTCAGTGTCAGTAAAATGTTAAATAATCAAATTAAATCTACGTTATGCATTTCAAACTAAAAGTACAGGTATAAGACAATATAAAATAATCAGACAATAAGTCTCTACTTTTTTAAGTAATTTAAATAGGCACAATATTTGAAAAATCATGGCCCTCAAATTCGGCCAGATTATAGAAAGGGTGGCTTATCATCTCTTTTACACAAATTTCCTTCATATAATTCCAATGGAGTTTTAAAAAGTAAATAATCTTTTAAAACCTTTCACGTTGGCCCAAAAATGTCTATAATTATTTTATATTGTGTCTTATCATCTAAATTTAAATAGAAAAATCCTCACCATATAATGTAACCTGGGTTAAAGCGGTATATATTCCCACCTTTAAAATATCCTTACATCAATTTATTTTTTATTTGTGTTTAGAAATTAGCAATGGCCATACGAAGAACGGAAATAAAAGAAATGTTTAAGGAATCACTATAAATGCGGCTTCGGAAATTCGCTCCCCTCGGTCTCAAGGCTATGTCATTCTGCCAGATGAAAGTGCGACCCCAGTACATTTCCTTTGCTTTACAATCATTGTTATCAATCGCGATATAAGATCCGTGACTTCATATGTAAGGTAACGTGTCAAGTTATTTAGCACTAAAGAGTATTCTTACAATTCTTAAGACTTCGAGTTGCTTATAGGCTACAAGTATAAATACTGCTATATAATTTTATGTTTTTTTGGACATTGAGAAATTGTAAGAGGATCAATATATTTACTAATTAAAGACTAATGACTATCAAGGTATTTTTTGTAGAGAGAACTTCTTCTTAGTTTTTCTAAATTCTACTATTTTTAACGACTATTTCATTGTGTTGGCGATATTGATATTTTCTTAAATGAAATGTTACGAGCTATACCATTTAAAACAAATTAACAAAATGTAGAATACGGTAATCAAGCTAGAATAGAATATTCAAATATCTAAATATCTAATTTTAAATATTTAAATTTATATTCTTTAGTTAGTCGGCTGTTTCAAAATTATAGAGTTATACGATTCCACCATCAACTCATCACTCTGGACTTCCAACATCAGACTGGACTTTATGTGATGTGACTTATTGTCAGCTGGCTATATCCGCAAAAATATCCATAATTGGCTGCAAAGCCCCATTTAGTCATGGTTGCCACACAACATCCGTAACATGTCCAGAAACTATTTAAGGTAGCCTACGCGAAAGATACCTAGGACTTCGACGAGGTGTTTATTTTGGTCTTGAGCATTTCCCAAATTTCTCGCCAGCAGCCCTAAACGGTCGGCTGGTCGTTATTTATGACGATGTCTCGCCAGTCCCAGCATCACGCCAGATATCAGCAATGTTGCTTTTTACAATATTTTCTAATTATTGATTATTCCTATACCGATTATATTATACTTGAATTAATTTATATAGTCATAACTATCAAAATAGTTAATTTTCCCTAACTAATTACATTACTGAGAATGATAGACACAATGACCCATCAAAGTATAGAAATGCCAATCCACTGAAGTAGAACGAAATTGTGTTGTATTGTATTTCTCACACATGGTCAGCTTAATATCCTGTTTGCCTCGTTATTATTGTGTAGATGGAAAACGATCGACACTGTTTTGGCCGAATTTGGTTTGAGATGACGGTATTGAAAATTTACTTTTTATATATTTATTAAGTAATGCAAAAACAGTTTGAAAATATTTTATCTTAGGAACTATGCACAAAAATGAATTGACAAAAATGAAAGAATAAAACAAATAACAGAAAACCTAGGCAATTAATATATAGGAGCGCTGACCAAAAGTGGTAATACTTCTAAATACTATCTTATTATGGTTTTTGGAATACCCCTTTGTTATGGTACTTTAAGAAAAAAATAAATTTATTAAATTAAGTATATAGGAATGTGTGGATTTTAAGTATAGTTGCCTGATATCCAACACATTATACTCCTTGAAAAGATCTTCCGAATTAATAGTTTTCAAAGATAGAAATATCTTTATTTATTCTTCTCCAGCATCTCAAATGGCTTTGACTGGTAAACAATGGCAACGTTATCTTATATAAATGTTTTATATGATAGATCTGCAGCACATACATTGAATTGAGAGAAGACGTACATACATAGGGGGAAGTCCCCTAACGCCGGACGGCATCTAGCGTCGCACAATAATAGTATCTCGACAAGTAGCGGCGCGATCGATACAATAACGGGTGAAAAGGGTTCGGGGAAGCGTACGCTTTTCCTTTTCCTATATCATTGTTTCGATCGCGCCGCGACTTGTCGAGATACTATTAGTGTTCGACACTAGGTGCCGTCCGGCGTTAGGGGACTTCCCACTACATATCTATACGGTTGGCCATTTTGCAATATTATATAGCAACTTTTTTAACCATCGAGTTGGACTGTATAAAGCATGGTTCAAATCAGATTTAAGGTTGCTTGACACCTAACTATTTTCTCAAATTTCAGTAGCAGCCCTCTTTGCCATACAGTGTCCTAAACAGAACAGAGGTCAAGGAATACAGCAACAGATTCGCGTTGGAAATAATTCTTCACGTGAACATGTTAACCCAAGCACCTGTTTATAGGCTACTGATATCAGAGACACGGGTCTGTACTTTTTTAGGTCTGTTGCTGCTTTCCGAAGTTGAGGATTGCTCCGACCTTGACTTCTATCCATACCTTTGGTATCTTGTGGGTGTGGAATATACGGGGTAATAAATTTGCTTGTCAGGTGGTATATTTCGGACCAAGTTGTTTTACAAACTACAAAACTTTCTTGCTTTTCGCTTTGATAAATGTTTTGACAATTCATGACATTATTATTTTTCGTATATTTCCTATAATTAAAAAGGCCATGGATTTCTGTCTCTTGTATGGACTTGCATTCAGATTACATATTTGGAGTAATATTCTTGCTAGTTACTACAGGTTTCAATTAATTAACCGTTAATTAAAACATTAAAAATGTACTATGCCTTATTAGACCTTTCATTTACAAGTTATTTTTTTTGTATCTTGTAATGACACAACTCTCTACGAACACAAAACTCTAAACTATTATCACTGAAACCAGATAAAAATATATATTTATTTATTAAAGGTTATAAAAGCGTTCATGTTTTTTAAGGTTACCTTGAAAGGTTAATTTTCGTTAAAGGATTATATTAGGCGTGTGATATTTTCAAATATGTCCCCAGGGAGGTTTTAAAGGACAATTTATTGAACTATACTTCGGGGTCGAAAATTTGATTTTGAGAAAATCTACTGGGAAAAAATCAATTTGCTTTGTATTCGAAGGATAAAAATATTTCCGATATAGAAAACTTTATTTTAAATAATTTTTATTTCACATATTGAATAATAGGTGACATTACATTTTTGGGAAAGGATTGAGTAATATCCTGCAAAGGAGCTCCTTAAATTTAGCTATTATTTTATAACCTGACTAACAAAAATCTATCGTTTCTATATACATCCTAAGTTCTGGTCCATTTGTGGAAAATATCGTACTTTAAAAAAATATCGTACTTTAAAAAAATATCGTATTATCAGAAAAATATTATTCTTTTAAAAAAAATATTACTTTTATACATATATATACATTACATATATTTTGATACCGCGATTTTTTTCGGAAATATAGTATTTTACACAAATATCATACATTTAAATATATTCGTACTTTTGAAAAATATCGTACTTTTATAGAATAAGCTATCCTTTAAAAATATTGTACTTTTAGAAGTTATTTTATATTCAGAAAATATTTTACTTTGCAAAAAATTACACACATTTAGAAAATAGTGTCTTTATATATCATACATTAAAAAAATATCGAACTTACACCAAATATTTATTAAGTCTGAATATTTTCCTACGCTAATTAGTTTAATTCATCGTATTATTATATCGAATTGATTAGAGCTGCCTCGCACCAACTGATCAGAGTCCAGCGCTAGCATTTTGGAAAGTACTTTTGTGTTTCATTTTATTACTATTTTTACCCGCAAGGTCTCCAAAATGTATAAGTTCACTTAGATTCAAAAGAGAAGCCGATAACCGTCGAAAATATCTAAAATCGGATTTTCCGTTCTTGAGTTACAATAATAAGCTGAAAAAATCGTAACTCAAAATGCGTTATCTGAATTCGAAAATTCAATAGAATAGAATAACTTTATTTTGCTATAAAAACATAACTTAATGAATATTACACTGGTTTGATAAAAAACGATAATTTATGCACAAATGGCGGACTTATCGCTATAGCGATATCTTACAGTCAACCATTTGATAAAATAATTCCAAATTTTCACATACAATACACAAAGAAGTAGTAGTTAAATTTAAAATAAACTTATACAAATGTCAGTAACTAATGCTAAGGTTGCCCAGGGAAGGATAAAGGAGAGGACAAGGTGAGGTATTTGGTTAGTGGCTGTGTAAAAATAAATGTTTCTTCAACAAGTTTTTGAAAGTATGCAGCGAAGGTGCATGCCTGATAGAGTGAGGGAGCTGTTTCCATAAACTAGCAGAATGGACTGTAAAAGAGTGCGTGTAAACAAAAGAATGATGTATCGGAATGGCGAGTGTGTTATCCCGGCTTGATCGAAATGGAAGACCGTGGCCTCCCAAAGGGTGGAAATTCTTCTTGCGATAGGAGGATGAAGTGGGGTTATTAAGTATATTGTAGAGTAGCGAAACGGTATGCAAATTTCTTCGGTCGCGAATAGGAAGCCAATAAAGTTGCTCAAGAAAGCAGCTAACGTGGTCGAACTTTTGCAAATTAAAAACATACATACCTGAGTAAGATATTTTGCAGACGCTCCAGCTTTTTCAATCGCCAATCTGTTTTCTAATCGTCGGAAAGAGCCGATAAGATTAAGTGTTCCGTACCTGAAACAGATCAGGGAGCTGCCATACAAACGGATGACAGAGAAATCACATTTTGATCTGTAAAGTAGCTAAACTACTTATTAACACGGATGGTTACTATCCGGATTAATATGAAAAACAGATTACCGAATGAAGTTTTAAAAACGGAATTTTCCTTCTTGGGTTACAAAATTCAAAGCTGATTTACTTAAGGAGCCGTAAATTGTAAACGAATTATATGATATGAAAAATTCTTTTACCAATTAGTTTAATTTATCGTATAGATGAGTTTTTTGAACTGCCATAAATAACCTATCCGAGCCCAGTGCTAGCTTTTTGGCAAGTACTTATACGTTTCATCTTACTACTAGTTATATCACCTTACTGCTAGGTACTTACTATTAGTTATATCATCTTCCTATTAGTTGTTATTACCAACTAATTCCATCTCCTTATCATATAATTTTAATTTGAAGGTAGTTTATCTAGTATGAAAAGTATAATCTCATTATTTCTAATGATAATAGATATCACTGGATCCAGTGAACAACTTTATAGTTGTCTATTTTTGTGCATCGACTAGCCAAAAACTTAATCTTAAAATCTCAACCTTCTTCATATAACCTATATGGATATGGCACTAAACCAAGAAAAAGAAGAAGAGAACGTAAATACCTAAGCGCCCTTCTTTAAAAAGGGCGAAAGAACAGTGTCGTCTATTCCACTTTATCGTACTTGTTATGCAATGGGCCGTGGCGTCGTTCATTTTTCGGCTCCGCAGGCGGAAGGTCACAGTAATAGAAAAGGTGCTCCCGGCCGAGTATTCTTCCGCCTTTTACCTGCAACTATTTTTCATTATAATGTTAAAAGTTTTCCAAACGGTGAGGGTAGGTAGTCAAGTGAGCGGCACTTCGCGCCCTGTTACGTGCCCTATTCGCCTCTCGCTCGAACTTTTGTGCGCGGGCAGATGAGCGAGCGGGACGAGGCGAACACACATGCCTCCAAATGGTCCGTATGAAAAACACACACAAATGGAAAGTTTTAAAAATATGTTTGGCCGCTTCTAGCCGACGGGTTGGATTGGGGTGGGATTGTGATGGCACCACCAGGTTTGAATACCTGTTTAGACACGGGAAAATAATATTTACGAAGAAACGTAAAAAAAAAGCATACATAAATACCAACCGGCATAGTCCGCTTCGAAGGTGATTAGATAGCCTACCAATTCAAAAATGTCATTACAAAAAAAACATGATTTTGAGCAAAAATTAAGTGAAATTGCAGTCTCATCTCGCTCTGAATAGGGAAAACTTATGTCTGCAATTATAAATGTAAAAGTAAAAAAATGTTGCTCATAAATTAAAAAATAATAAGTCTAAATAGTCACAATAGCTGTTTTCATAATAATTCGTGTTTTTTAATTAAATGTAACACATTATATTTTCCTACATATTATTTATATATCCATTACACTCTATGTAACCCACCCTTTATTCAAAATTTCTATTTTTACAAAAAATACTGACTAAAACTTTTATAAAATTACCGACTGTGATTTGCTTTCAGGTTTTGATGATTATATTTCAGATAAACCTTAAAACAATTAAAATCTATTATTCAAAAAACATTTATACAGGGTCGCTGTGGTAATTTCGATTGTATGTTTTTTGTGTTTTATAGTCCTTTTAAATATTGTTATTAATTTTACTCTTTTTTAGTCATGATTATTAATTTAAATACTACATTAAATAGGATTCATGAATTATTAGTCTGATTTTTTATCCTGCTATCACTTATCTTTTAAAATTCTGATTTATACAAGATTTCTTTTCGTTCGTATTTTTAATTTAGCAAAATTTTTAGTTTTTATTATAAAATTAAATTTTAATGTCCCAGATGGGGTAATTAAAATTTAATTTCTTATTTCACCTCTCTCGCTCTCTCTTTTTATATCGGTTTCTACCTTAATCTGACCATTGTTTTATGAAAGTAAAGAAACAAATAACGTTATTATCAGACTGTGTATACCTAATCTTATTAAATAGCTTAGTGTCATTATTTGTCTGCTTAACAGCTGAAAAAACAACATACAGAAAAATATTTCCACTAAAAACAGTTGTCGCCTTGCTGGGTGTATTTTGTGGGATGGACATTGATATAGACGTCTTTAACTTAGTATAGCTTAGCCAAATGTTTTATGTACCCCTCCTGTTGCGAAGTAAAAACTCACCTATCACTTTTGCGCGCGACATATTCGGGCAAAAAATTGACGCGAGTCAACGGCCTTGAGAAAAACGATCATAATTTATAAACCACTAAACGGATTTAAAAAAGATAAAGATAAAAATGATCGCATTGAAATTTGACATATAAAACATTATAGCCTTATCTCGTAAAACAATTAAGATAATAATGAATAAATATTACAAAATTGGCAAACTGAAAAAACTAGCCCATAAAATCATTTCGATTTTTTTGTCACAAAATACGTAAAATATGCAAAAATATTGTAAATACAGTTATGTTCTTTATTAAATGCTTTACCAAAACGATATTTTTGTTTACTTATTTGCATACAAAAATATTTATTTATTCAGCCAAGAAAATTTTATGTATTCTCGTAAAAAAAAATTTTTTTAATTTTTAATTTGTGACTACTTATGGTATTTTTTTATATGAAATTCTTTCAAAATAACTTTATTACTACATCACACTTCTTAGAAATCACACCAGAACTTTGAGCTTTGTCTGATATTATAGAAAAATCTAAAGTTTTGAGAGTTTCCGCGTCCGAACTTAATAATAAACTTTGAATGCTCATAATATAAAATTCGTTAGATTTTTTCAATTATATTGTCTTATCATAGACTTATTATATGTCTAATAACTAATTACTATACTCCAAAGAGTCACATTTCATCGAAAAACTATGGAAAATCGCACTTTATTCTCTCATAGTAATTATCAAAACAAGTTTCTTTGCGCGATTCATTTTACAAAACAAGATATAATTTTCAAAATACGCCTAATTATGTGATAACTTAGGATGTAAATGAAGCAATACTTATTTTGTTAGTAAATTAAAGCGACATTACGTCATATTTCGCAATATATCGGGATATTTCACAAACATTACAAAATAATAACAACCATTTTTTCGCGAGCCGTTTGTTGTCGCCGAAGTGTTTTCTTTAAAAATTCGTGAAAAACAGCAAATGGACTATCTCAATTGACTAATCCTCATGCCTAAACTACTTAAAATGCAAATTACTCACTGTTCTCCAGTAAATAACACTCAAAAACTGCACACACACACTTTTTATCACCAATTCCGCGGAGCCGTACGCGGCCGTGCGAATGCCGACGGGAGACTAGGCGTTTGACGTCTATGCTAACTTTTTAAATCGCCGTTCGATATTGCCACACAGAAATCTTGCATTAAAGATATTTTGGCCATATCGTTGCACCGTCAGAAAGCATTAAGTACGACGTTTCGAATCGTAAATTGCATTTTTCGCAGCGGCGAGCGCGATATCCGGTAGCGGACGTTTCGGTGTTTAGGCGGCCGACATAAATGTCCCCAATCGGATGTTACGGAGTGAGCGGGGCTACGAAATCAAAGAGAATCATTGCTTTTCCTATCTCTAACATTTAATTGCTACAAAGTATGTATAATAAACTAGGCGGCAACATATTTTTCCTTGTTGCCACTACTATCTTTAACAGTGTTGGAAAAATTAATTACCATCAGAATAATTTTCTTCTCCATTTTCCTTCTTCTTCATCTGCCTTCATTTTCCTAATCTACCACTTCGTCTTACCACCAATTTAGTCATAATGGTCTAGCATATAGATCGCTACACGCCATCCGTTGTTGATTTGGAATTCGTTACTACGTGCGCGCACGTGCTCCGTTTGTGCACTCCAAAACCTCCAATTTTCTTCAAACTCCGGCCTTCTCAACTGTTACACATCGATAGAATGCATTCCTCATATATACGTAAATGCCTCCAAAACGAACGCGAAAACACATTTAAAAAGATGTAACGTTCGTAGCCGCGTTGAAACAGCGGTCCCCGTTAGATCGTCGAAGTTAAGCGGCATCGGGTATTGTAAATACTTGTATAGGTGACTGTCTGAGTACTGCCGCATGATTTTATAAAAAGCAGTCCGCCTGTAAGAAAACTCTCGTTAGACATTAAGGTGGGCCGCTATAGTAGGGCAGTGATTTCAACCAGTGGGTCGCGATCCCCTGGGAAGTCGCCAAGATACCCCCGGGGGGTCGCAGGCTATCTAAAAATAACAATCTATAATATTACAAAATCTTTATTTACGTAATATGCAAACATTTGCAGAGAAATGTATTTGTAATGTGTTTTGGCTATTGCTTTTACAAAACTTTATGGTGATCTAAGATGGAAACAGTTAGATACAGTTTCAAAAGTTAGATACATCAGTATAAAATATGTGGTTATTTATTTTTCTAAAACTTTATCTATTGGATGCTGTCGAAAATAAAACAGTCTTAACCCGTTGAGTATGATACGACCAAATCTGGTTCTGAAACAATTATCCGTTGAGTATGATACGACCAGATCTGGTTCCGCGTTTTTTTCACTTCTTTGACGTTCTCATATTTATTCTAATTGTTTTACAAAATGATATTTCAATATTCTATATTCGAAATTTCAATGCAATCATTGTGCAGTTGTTCTTTTTATGATTGGTGTAGCAGTTTCGTAGTTATAGTACTTTAAGGTCGATGTCGCCGAAAATCCTGCAAAAGAGACAGATGCATCCATGAAAATACCCATTTACTCCAAGGGTTAAGGGGGGTCGCGTAAGAGGTATATTTTTTTTTACCATAAAGGGTGTCGCATTCTAGAAAAGGTTGAAAATCAATGCCGTAGAATATATAAAAAGGATATTATAAATGAAATAAAATATACAACTTGAAAGCAGCTAAAGTGAATTATTATAAACTTTCAAGTGCTTAGGTGCTGGTTTAAGTATTATCGAGGATCGAAAAGTTTGTCAATAATAATCGCCTTTTTTGCATTACGGAATAGCAGCAAATGTATTTTATTTCTATGTATATAGGTATTTTTAAGAATAAACATGTTTTAAATGCAGGCATTCTTTTTTTAAATAGATAATTATAATATAACCTTTCTGGTATATAAATTGTTTATATATCTGTAAATATTTATGTAATGTGAAGTATGAATTGGTATGAAACGTACGCCTTTCCCATTTTTTGAAGTCTGTTAATTAAACTGCTTTACAGGTAGTCCCAAACTCGCTCAGTATATTTATACTGAGTGAGTTATAATACCCTTTGGTTCAAAGAAATCATCATGATTAAAACTTTAGTTTCAAAGCGTACAGTATACCTAACCAGTATGTGGTTAAGTTATCTTTGGAGCCATGTTACGAGTATAAATTAGGTTTAAGGGGACGAGCGGAAAACCGCATAAAGACGCGGGCGCGGCGATCGCATCAAAGGTTTCTGCTACGCTCCTCTTCGAAATTATAAAGGAAGTGAAACTCCGGACGCGCATTCAAAGTGGAAAGTTGCTCAGAAGGACCAGGATGAATAGTTTATGGGCCGTCCATTCCAATATTATTATTTTGTAGGGGGCGCGAGTCGCACGCTTTATATCCCGAGTATATTCGCCGTCGTAATAAAACAATTTATTGTTATTAGCTTGTCATATTATACGGAGCACGTTCTCTAGCGAGCACGGCTCTTTTCTCTTCGCCTCACTTTGCTCGCTTAGGCTACAGATTAAACTTAAAATCGTATGGAATCGCAATAGACGCGACATTCGCCTAATTGACGCGCACGCATGCGCTCTTCGAATCTATGCGACCAAAGAAGCGACACGATATCACTATTTACAGCCAGTTCTTCTTCTCGGGTTTTTAATATTAACCCCCAATGCCAACACCTTATTTTATTTTATTTTTCATGTGTTTAACATGAACAAAGTCAAGGCACATAACATAAACAAATTTAGAATAGATCAAAATTAAAAAAAATGTCAAAAATGTTAAAAACGTTTGAGAAATGATAGAAATGATTATAACTTTCTAAATGGGGACGCCCTCAGATTTGCTAGACGTTGTTTTCCGGACACCTCTCAACGCAAATCTTCGCACTAGAAAACGTTACTGCGCTAGAGAGGAATGACGAGGTAAGGTCTGGATAATACTGAACATTTTTACACGACTGCCCAACAAAAAAGGGGAGTTATGTGTTCAGGGTTCATATATGTACGTTTTACGTTTTTTTACTAAAACTTCTAAAGTATGTGGTATTTTTAGAGCAGTTATGTCATTCCGAGTATCATAGGATACCTTAACTGTCCAAATATCAAGTATGTAGTTGTCTAAATGTCCAAATGTCAATAAATGAACATAAATATATCGTGTTTTTTTCACCCACAAGGCATGTGTCTTTTTGTGGAACCCGTCTTGTTGCCTATTAGCATCATCTTCTAGGTGGATATTTATAGCATCACGCAGTCAAATACTCAGGCGGTCACCCATCCAAGTATTGACCGCGACCAACGCTGCTTAACTTCGTTAACAACGAGGGTAACCGGTGTCAACGTAGCTACGGACGCTGCAAAGGAACATTTTAGTGTCAAATGTAAGGTCTGATTGAGTCCATTCCGGAAATATACATGTATCTATATGAATATATACATACAATACAAATACTTAAATAAAAAATCATAATAAAAATATTTGGAAATCCAATAGTTCATTTTCTGTAACGCCAGTCCTGTTTTTTTTCTTTTTAATATATTTTTTGTTACAAACTGTCGTGTAAATTGTAGAGTAAATTTTTTTGAGAATATAGTGGAATCAGTAAATATATCAGACGTATCTCTCTGTGTAAATCTTTTATGGGTACGCTGAATGTCATAACCAGCCCATAGAAGAGGCTGAATTCATCCATCCGGCATTAGTGAAACATTCAACTTTTGTCCAATTTTATATTTTTGTAGGGGCTTGTTTCTACCACCAATATATTTAGAAATCAGTTATGTACTTATTACAGTGAAATTTCATGTTATTTTATTTTATGTCTTATTCGTGTTTCGTTGAAATTGCTCCATATGCGTAATATATCACACCATCGTAATATATCACAGTAAAAATCACATACCCGCAATAAAAGTTATAGGAACGAACAAAAGACGTTTGTCGTCTCGCTGCATCAATTTCTCGTGCATGAAACTACAGACCTTCGCAAGCCACCATGGAGCCATTGCATTGTCCTAATTTTGTTTTTTTTAAGGTTTAATTATTCATTTCATATTTGTACATTTAGCCCCGTTGTTATCAATGTTATAAGTAACTCAGAAAAATTGAACACCGGAATGCAGCTAATGCTCATTGCCCACCTAACTAAGACTAAACTGTCCCGTATCTAGGCGGGTCAGAGTAATTAAAATAAGTAATACAACTTATGTAACAATTAGCCTAATTAACGTAAAAAAACTTTTTATTTTTATAATTATTGAATATACCTACTTAATTAAGATTGAATAATATAGAGTAATAAATAAATAACATTATAATACAAATCAAACAATAAATTTGTACGAATAATACATTGTAGGTAATACAATATGGCAAATACACATATACGTAAATACGATTTCAATAAATAATAAATGATACATGGTATAAACATATTTATAATTTAATAAAATATATAAATACAATTATAAAAGCACTGCTAAAAATATGAAATAATATAAATGAAAATATGATATGATATACTATTAATATATACATAATAATTAATATAAATATAAAATATTATTTTTAAATTCCTATTTTCTTTCCTATTGTTATACTTTCCTATTGTTTTACTTACCTATTTCCCTCATAATCATAAAATATGGGCGCATATCACAGTACACTTTTTCCTAATGAGCTAATAGGGTCTGTTGCAGTTAGGCCACTAAGACCCATGTGTGTAAGGTCGGCTCAACTCACAGCTCAACACCCATCTGGTAGCCTCCACGCAGAAGTGCGATTCTGGGTAGAACTCTGTGCCTGAGGGCCAGTTGCCCTGGGAATCGCACTTCAGGCGCTCCTAGGTGGTTTGCGCACCGTGCGGCGTCAGCTAATCGACTGTGCTTTCCAACTGATAACCGAGGGCGTCTGGAAACGGCTTTGTTTCCTATAGAGCGGGAGTGGCTATTAACCTTACAGCAACTGCTCTTGGAACAACCAATCGGCTACCCGATACCAGGTAAACAGCCGGGCAAAAAATGCCTTGGTCCATCATACACTCGGTAGATACCGCATCACTGCTACCTAAGGGATAAAACCGCGCAAGCATCTTCAAACCTGTAACCAGTCGGGAGACCGGAGTAATCTGGTTGCAACTGGAAGTTAGGGCGCGAGTGTCGGTCCGCTGGTTGGTTATCTCGCGGTACGCTTTGGTCTCATACGGGCGAGTGACGTAACTAAACAGTGGACTGTTTCGTCTCAAGTTTTTTACGCTCACCTCACGGGAAACATGGCCATCAAATATCGTTAAAACTTCCTAAGGCGCTTGTTTCCCGTTGTAGTTGTCACCTTCAAGTACACTTCTTCCTTAGCGCAATGTTATTAAAAAAACCTGGTATGAATTTATGTAAAAGGTTGTTGCAGTAATATTAAGATTAAAAGATCTGTTCTGGCCATAACAGCAAAGATCCAATAAATTATAATTATTATTTACTATTTATTACTGTAACCTTTAAATCTATAAACTAAAATATTACTTGGCGATATTTCGTATTTTGCCCTTATGTCAAATGAAGTAATTATTACATTAAAATCTGGAAATATTTTTACATTTCAATTTTTACACATTAACACTTTCCTGGAAATAATATAGTATACATCCTTTCTCAACATATACTCAAGGAGGATGTATTTGATATATTTTCTCTTAATTCCTAATCTGTGCTTCGGCTGCGAGACGTTGAATTTTTTTCATTGAGCAGATGGTACCTGAATATAACAGATTTATAGAAAAAATATTTATCGTGATTTTTAAATAAAAGATTAGAGTCAAAAAGTGAATATAAAACCAGGGATCATTCTGAAAGAAACATTGATTATTTTGAATGATGTAAGAAGAAGGAATCTGAGCGTTGTTGAATACAACATTCAAAATACAATCGTACATGGCAGAATTGCTCCCCTCAAGCTGGTTTATCCACAATCGCGGAATGATGTTTCAAACTCGATGACCTCAGTAGATAAAACAGATTTATCTCCGGCGCGAAGGGAATTGCTCGCTTTCTTCTGGACGTGTTTCGCTCCCGGAAGACTAGCCATATAAAATATATACGAGCGTGTGTTCCTTCACAGAATCCCGCCGCTCCCCCCCTCAGATCGCATTGCGACAACGGGTTCGACATGGCTGTCATACGAATAGTGGTGTCTCTCATCATAGTCGTATCAATATTATTATAATTTTTTCACAGCCAATTTTTTTTTTCCTTTTTTCATCCACGATGCGTCTTTCTCGATTTAGATATTCAGAATATGGCTTATAAGCATGTTATTATAAAAACATAAAGCCTATTATCGGTTATAATAATTTGCCAGTAAGAGCTACATATACAGTAAGACCTACATCTCCAGCACTAATAAAGCTCATTAAAAAAATATAAATTCCATAAAAAAATCAAAATATATAATATGAAAACGGATAAAGAAACCTTTAAATTATTACGGGATAGGGTTCATTTATTAGAGAGTCAGTGTTTCAAATCATACATCACATCTATAGAAGATGGTATCGAAAAACATCCAAAAAACTTCTGGTCCTTTATAAATAATTGCTCTAAATCCAATAGCATTCCGACACCTCTCAAGTACCTTGACTTGATTGCGACCACTGGAGATTCCATGTGTGAAGCCTTTTCCCAGTACTTCTCTTCTACTTTTTGGTACCGGATATGCAGCCTACTGATTTGCCGCCACTCGACTTCAACGACGTTATTCCTTCCCAGGCAAATGATATCTGTAGCATAGAGATCAATGATCACGACGTGGAAAAATTGTTACTTCATTTAGAGTCGTCTATAACCAAGTATATGCCGCTCTCCAAAACTCTATCAATCCGTCGCAACATGGTTTTATCAGGGGTCGCTCGACGGTGTCCAATCTTATCCTTTTTAATGACTTCTTGACTGAAGCTATGGATCACGGCTATCAAGTAAACGTAGTCTACACTGATTACAGTAAAGCCTTTGACAGGATGGACCACAGACTACTCTTGAACAAGCTTAAGTTTATGGGTATACAAGGGGACCTCCTCCGATGGTTCTCCTCCTATATCAATAATCGCTCCCAAGCCATCGTCATCAAAAACTATATTTCTAGTTGGGTTGCTATCCCTAGCTGTGTACCGCAGGGCTCACTACTTGGTCCATTGCTGTTCTTAATTTTCATCAATGATATAGCTAGCTGTTTTCTAAATAGTCACTTACTATGTTTTGCTGATGACATGAAGATTTTCAAAATAATTAAATAGGTCGGTGATGTCGCCGACCTTCAGGCGGACCTTTCAAGATTGGACAGTTACTGTCTCTCTAATAAAATTGACCTCAATCCATCCAAGTGCACCGTTGTCACCTACACACGTAAAAACATATTTACTCTAGCCTCATACTCATTAAAATTTCATAACTTGCAGAGGGGCAGCGTGGTGTCATTCATGATTCTCATCTACTGTTCGATAATCTCGTTCAATCTATTGTTTCTAAAGCTTCCAAAGCTTTAGGTTTTGTTATGAGGAGTGCAGCTTGCTTTCACCGTGCTAAAACTTTCAAGATCCTTTACTGCACTTTTGTCAGAAGCATCTTGGAATATGCATCTCAGGTATGGAACCCTTGTTATGACAAATATATAAACAGAATCGAGCGCATTCAAATGAAGTTCGTGAAATATCTCTGCTTCCGTCTGAAAATCCCATACAGCTCATCTAACTATTTCAATTTATGCAAGAAATTTCATATCCTCCCTTTGATTAAGCGACGTGAAACCGCGGACTTAACCTTTTTGCTAAAAATTACCTCCAATAATATTAACTGTCCTGACTTACTAAATAAAATTAATCTCCGTGTTCCTTCCAAACTCAATATATTTAACCCTGCTCTTCATGTTCCTCATGCTGGTACCAACTATAGGCAAAATGCATTTCTGTGGCGAACAAGTGACAATTTCAATGACATGATTAAACGCTTTGACTTTGATCTATTCTGTACGAGTGTTAACTCGGCTAGGCAGCGGCTGAACAGTGAATTTTTTAGCATTAATTGTTGAATAATTTTTGATGCATTCTTAATCGATAGGTTTAATTGAAAGATCACATATGTTTCTACAACGTTATTTAAACGTGAAAACCTTTAATTGGCTCTCTGCTATGTTACTCCGGCATTGTTAAATTATAATTAGCTGTTGGTTTTCCTGAAAATAAATAAATAAATAAATATAGCCAAGGTAAAGTATAATTTCATAAACAATAATAATCAACTTGTGAAATACAAAAAATAAATTAATTCTTGTGTAAGATATGTAATCTCAAATTTAGATTACAATAAACAATAAAATATTTAATTGTGTAAAAGAAAATGTTAAGGAAAGGGGCTCTCATCGATTTTCTAAATTTTGTAATCTATTTAATATTTTTCGTCAACAGATTGATATATTTTATACTTGCATATCCTTGGCTTTGCATACATTACACTTTTCCGGCCCAAGGGAATATATTGTGAACGCGTTAAAAAATCGAAATGAAGACGGAAATATGCAAATTGCCCCCCTACGCCCTTCCCTCTGAGACGAATAAGATCATTTCCAGATTGAAGTCTGTCTGTAAGTCGGTGTGAGTGTGTGTGTGTGTGAGAGAGAGAGAGATAGAGAGGGCATGTGTGAGAGTGTGTGTCTGTGTGTGTGTGTCTGTTTTCCTCCACGACAGAACTCAAATGCTTCATCCGATTGGGCTGAAATTTGGCATGCAGGCATCATTCGGTTATGGCAAAAGTTGAAAGATTAGGGTTGAAATGGGTCAAACAGGGGCGCGCTAGCCATACTTTAATCTAGAAATATTGCAGTTAGACTTAAAATTCGGTATACATATGCCTTGTTAGATAGAAATCAAGTTGTGAAATTTTGGTTGAAACATCTCGTATACAAGTGACGCAAATAATAATTAAAGTGCATCATATTTAATAAAATAGTACATCATTTTTGAAATAAATTATATATTAATACCACTGAAATACTACCTATATACTACTAGATACTGCCACAAAATCAATAATTAAATCTATTTACATATGTGTTTCTGAGCTCCCCTCCGCTCCCAACAATATACACGACAGCCTCGTGTATATTGTTGCTAATAACGATATTGGTGCCATCAAAAAGATTTTAATAAATGATGAAATTTGATATATGACTATGACGTTTATACGCTCACTTGACTGGCCGAAAATTTGAATTGTCTGAATCTGATTGTCACTTCCGACGAAAAGTGGAACTTTTATGAAAACCGTAAGCGGTTAGTATGTGCTTGAATCCAGGAGATGCAGCTAGACCATATCCAAAACGCATGACCAGTCAAATGAAACGCATGGTGATTGTCTTGTGTTCCTTTAGCGTTGTTACTATTATATGTTCTTGCAATCTGGCATTATAGTGACCGTAACTGTGTATTCTCCAGAACAGTAAAGAATGATGGACATCTCGCTTACAAACATTCGTGCCTGATCAATCGATCTTCGCTACTCTTCTGCCTATAACAATTTAAATTTCCGCCTTAGAACAGGCTATAGCATAGTAAGATGATGTTAAAATAGGAACACTGATAACAGATAATACTGGATTTTTGTATAATATATTGTATTTGTAAATGATGTCCATTGTACTTGGGTTTATTGTGAGTCTCAAATTAAATAAAATTAAATTCGGTCAGGGTAAGTGTGCGCAGTATCAATTAAAACTAAACTAGAGACCATATCAAATCAACCTTTCTGTCACGCCAGTTGCGTTCCGCTTGTCCCGCAAATAAGATGCCTGTGGATGCCCTGCTCATCGCCATCTTATTTGTACAGGATAGAATGTTTCTTACTTTAGATTTTTACATTAATTTTGTTATTTTTTTTCAATTTTGCATCACATGTATCTCTAAATCAATGCAGTATAGCGTATTGGTTTGATTGATTTGATTGCAGTATGGCGTATTGGTTTGATTGATGTGTGTTTGTTGAATTAGTTTAAATTGAATTAAGTTTAACAGATTTAGCACCGTGTTTTTCATTAAGCTACAATGTTTTGATTGCCTGCTGTCGAGGACAGTGTGCAGGGTAAGTGTGCGCAAGTGAATTCCTCGATAGATCGTAAAATTGTCGTCTCATATGTATCTTTATTTCATATGTAGGTATTTTGAATTGTCCTTTAAATACTTTTGCTCGATGCCTCAAATTATAATAAAATATTTACATATTAAATTGAAAATATAAGATATTATTAATATATTACACTAATATTATATTTTAAATTATTAATATGTAAAATTATTATTATATCAAACTAATAATAAATTAAATGTAGCTGTTAATATCTGAAGGTTTAAAATCATACGCGCGCACGCCTATCACGGAAACAGTGAAATTAATCAGTATATTATGTAGTTTCATTTTAGTAAACCTTTTAACTTTTTAAAAACGCCAATAAGAACATTAATTAAATATATATATTCCATACAAAATTTTCAATCATTTTTTATCTAGAAAGCCTTTATGGGTAAGAATTAGTTAGATGGATTAGATCGGTTTTGGAGATCAGTGATCTGGAATCCGCTTTACATTATTCACAGCGATAGAATTGAACGAGTCCAAAAGAAATTCACTCGTATGCTGTCGAACAAATGTGGCCTCAGAAATACTCTGAAAGGTTATGTTGAGCGGCTTTCTCACTTCAACCTAATAGACTTAAAAACACATAGGACTATAACTGATATAACGTGTCTGCATAAGCTTTTGCACAATCGACTAGACAGCCCAGCTAGTGTAGAAAAAGTTCAATTTCGTGTGCCACCGCGACTAACGAGGAGCTCTCAAACATTTTCGGTTGTCGCTTGCAATAACAACATCGGGTCGAATAGACCTTTTACCAGAATGTGTCGCGTTTTTGATAAATCGTGTAAAGGATTAGATATATTTTATGACTCCATTAATTTAATAAAAGATTCGATCATACCTAGCCTATCTCCTATTTTATAAGATTTCACTAACTGCCATCCTAAGGTACTGTATTATGATTATTATATTATAAATACTATTGTATTATATAATATTATATATAATAAATATTATTATCCAATTATTCATACCTACTTCTATTTTTCTCTATCCAAATAACCTTATTTAACAACTTATTTAATTATTACTTTTCTTACCCTTATATTATTCTTAGCTTTATTATTTTTTTTGCTACTATAAACGTGTTTATGTTATTTCTATGTTAATTTGTAATGCAAGCATTGCAAACTATTCATAGGATAGTAAATTTGTTTCGTGGATATGTTTTTAAAATACTAGTAATATATATTTACTACCTGTAAGTTTGCTATAAAATGAAATAAAAAAAATAAATAAAATAAGAACCTTATAGCTATACTTGCAAGTTATCGTATACATAGAAAATATCGCACGCATCACGCATCTAACTGAACAAATGTCGATGGTCTTCACCTCTAGGGTGTCGTTTCGCATTTGCTCTAACGAAAAAAACTAGCTCTTGGCCCTTCACATATTTACAGCTTCAGGTTGAATTCAGCACTTAATAAATAGTTAAAAGGAACCTGAAGATATATCTGAAGAGTAATGAAGAAAACAAGGGAATAAATAATACACAAACATATTTACATTTACTATTATCAAACAATTCAATTAATTATACATGGATTAGGTATCTTCCTTTTCCATGAAATTGCCACATTTCATTACTATTATTGCAAATATCCATGCACAAATTTCCAGTTTTGAAGAATTTCATTATCTGAAAATAATCAAAAATAATTATCTGAAATACATATACATATTTACCTTAGTGATATTTCTCACATTGAAATTAAATATTATTTGTGATTTTGCACACATTTAAAGTAAACTTTCAGGTAAACACCAAGCCGATAAATCCCAGATTAAAAGACCCATCAATTGTATACCTAGTTCATGCTTTATGGATATATTAACAGAATAGAAGCAAGTATGTACTTAGCGATCAACTTTAGTGTGCGCTTAAAAAATAAAAATCTAATAATCAGAGTGTAAGAATCGTTAACAATATTTTTTTCGTAATACGACTTTCAAAATCAATATAATAGTTTTGGGTTTCTGCATCTCAATATTGACCGACCTTCGGGTTAAACGGCTTAAACGATTTTCTTCAATTTGAAACATAGACTTCTGAGGGGTCAAGTGAGCAGTGTGATATATATAAAAGTTAAATTAATACCAAAAAT
This sequence comes from Micropterix aruncella, assembly GCA_944548615.1. Classification (NCBI taxonomy): domain Eukaryota; kingdom Metazoa; phylum Arthropoda; class Insecta; order Lepidoptera; family Micropterigidae; genus Micropterix; species Micropterix aruncella. The sequence continues at coordinate 24,394,352 of OX155952.1, read as the reverse complement.
GTTCAAATATTTTCAAAAAAGGATCAAATGTTCAAAAAGGTCCCTGTGGGCTTAACCTTGAAATATAAAACAGAGACTCCTGATGGGTCAAGTCAGCGGTGTAAATCATAAACATTTCAAAAAATTTCAAAAATATTCAAAACTGTTCAAATGTTTATAAATGTTCCCTAAGGGCACATGCTAGAACGTGACATAGACTTTTGAGGTATTAAGTAAGTAGTGTGATTAAAAAAAAACGAAATTGTTCGAAAATGTGCCCTACGAACACGGGCTAAAACTTGAAATTTAAACATAGACTCCTGAGAGGTAAAGTATGCGGTGTAATTCATGAAATGCTCAAAAAATAATCAAAACATTTTCAGTACAATCAAAAGTACAAACGACAAATGAATAGCAAAACTATTATGTTGATTTGTGACCTGCGAGTACAGGCTAAACGTTGTCAATATAATCGTTTTGGTTTTATATCTCTGTGTTCAATGACCTCCAAATTAAACGACTTAACCGGTAGTATTCAAATTTAAAATATTGATGGGTCAAATAAGCATTAAATTAAAAAAAAAGCATTAAAATAAAGAGTTATTCATTAAAAAAATACTTTTAGTCCCAGGAGGATTCCTTCGGAGTGAAACTATCTTTCCTGCATATGAAATAAGCAGACTTCAATCAATTGGCTTTTCCATGCAAACTAAAAATGCAATAACAACTTTAATGTTTAGTCTGATGATTGCCGTAACCGTTTAACAAAGAGTAACGAAAACTAACGGACTACATATAGTTAATAACTTCCATACAACAGTATGAAGTCCTCCATACAAGACATAACAATGTCACGTTTTGGAATCGTTCTCTTGCTGTTTTACCTTGCCGATATCACCAGTATTTCTAAATGTTTGACTAAAGCAGAATAATACATATATATCAGTGATATTAGGTGGTCAGCTTTGGCATCAAAATATTAACTATACTCAAATTGAGAGAATAGGTTATTTTTGTGGGTTTTGAAATTCTGAGTAGTTTCTTGCATCGCCACATTTCGAACATATTTCCCTTTATTTCGTTAGATTCACGATTCCAATCCGTGCATTAAAGGAATTAGTGAAAAACAAGAGTACTGTATAACAGATCTTGTTTTTTGTGACCTGCCAAAGTATTTAGTGAGTATCTTGTTTTTCTGGATTCGCCTTTTTGTTTCAATCATTAGAATAACATGACATTAAATTCTATAACGACGTATGCTGGAATTTGTTCAACTTGTTGGTTACCGGGTGGGTTTCTTCTCTTGGTTGTTGTGGGTTATTCTTTGTCTCTGGCAATTATTGGTTTATTATTTAATTATCAAAAATAATCAGTGGGTATGACCTTCTTGAATGGTTTTCGTCAACTTTTTTCAGAGCAAAATGAAGGTGGTCTGCTATTTAAATCATTTTTTTCATTATTTTCTCAATGATTAAATAATTAATTGCAATTTATATTTATATAGCATGGAATGAATATCTTACTTTGTGATTCTACAGTTTCCAGCATTGCATTAGGTTTATTTTTTGTTGTTATATTTCTGAAGTTTAGTTTTAGTGGCTTAATATAATAAACAGATGTCCTGCAATTCCATATAAGTTACCATTCCGTTAACATAGTCGCTCCAAGACTTTCAACCTTACTATATTTTTACACCACATCAACATCTCTTTCACCACATGTCATCTTGAATAAATATATTAATTAGGTCCTCATTCATGTTCAAAAACTTTCATCTGGTATGTATATCAAATCACCACAGAACCTCATAAATAATTAACAAGTCTCGCTGCTAACGTAGCGGCTACTTTATCTTGTCACCGAACAAGCTGCGAAGGTGAGTTGGGAATAGTTAAGGCGCGCGAAGAGGACGAGAAAAATGTTAGAAAGTTAATACAATTCGTGTCTGGGCCACGCGTGACTGGAATCCGTATTGTTTTTTCGCGCGAAAGCAAGCAGGGGAGGCCGAAGTGGAAGGGGGCGCGTGGGGGAATCGAGGTGTTGCAGGTCCTCAATCACCAGCTAACCGTGGGGGTGATTTTCTACCGTACGTGGCGGCGGAAATCCGATTACACCTACGATTATTTTGACTACGACTAATCGACAACCCTTCCCTCGATGCACTCGAAGTAAGCAGATTTTTGTTTTTTTAACTAATCCTCTAAATAAAGTACATCTTCTGCTACCTAATTATATTTATTGTAAAATATAGAGAGTTTATTATCACCTTATTATTTGTTTTGAACCTTCAGTTTTTGAGACGAAACTAATTTTCTTAAACAAGCTGTTAGTATTACCTAATTGAAATGAACTAAAATGAAAAATCTCTTTATTGTACAATTAAAAGAATATTCAAAAATAAAACAAAATAATAAAAAAAACATTTATCTTAAATTTTTCTTTGACACAATCGTGGGAATCCCGAAGTGAGCTCGCCTTAACACAGGGGTCAAGGCGGGCTCGGCTGCTTTTGTTTTTAAGATAATAGAACGATAATCATTTGCGTTTAATGTATGCGCTATATAACCTGGGCTCAGACATATATGTACATAACTTTAGAAGTATACAATGGCCTTTTTTAAATTGTCAATTAATTTTCTGTTATGCTCATGCATTTTTGAATGTACATATATGTAAATAAAAAAAAAATAAAGCAATTAAACTGCCAAAACAAGGTAAGAAAAGGAAAGGTATAAAAGAAAGGTTATGACAGGCATAATTTATGGTTCATTTTTATAGCAGCGGTTGTTTAAGAAATTCACTTGGTATTACCATTGATTTTATAATCAATGGTATTACATACTATTATTCTGTGCCTCCTGTGCAAAATGATTTAACTAGACTTATATCATAATTGCGTTTTTAATGGATCCATATGTAATTAAAAGGTGATTTTTTTGGTCTAACTCACGTGTTGATATCTCTCTTACTAATGGATATAGGTTGATACAACTACCACATTTTTTGGACTTTTATTCGAATGTTTCACGTCTAGTGATTTATCATGAGTTGTACTATGATAAAAAAAGATTTACCTACATTTAGTGGTGTAAAAAGACTTGATCAATGTTGTATCAAAATAGCGTATAAAATTTTCCACACTTTTTCTTGTATTTTGTTAAAACTAGAGTTAGCCCAAATAGTACCAATACGTTCTGCATTAAATTTTGGTACAACTCGAGGTATGAAAATATTAATCCTCCAATAATTTTCAGTATCTTTTGTTTTACGACTGTTGCTTTAGTACTACAAATATAATGTTACTATTTAAATAAAATCACCAAATACAATCAATTTTCACCAAAAGCTTTTTTTTTGTGTTTAATGATATGATTTAATTTAAATCATTAGACACGTCCAAAAAGTCAAATCAAAAACTACATTTGGCACAACTCTTAATTTTTTTTAGTTTTTCTGATATTCTAAGCGATAAAAATTTAAAAAATATTTAAATTTAAATCATTAAATCATACATTTTCATGCAACAAAATTCATTAATGCTTTTTGGCTAGCTAATACAGGTAACGAAAAATATATTTTTTAAATTTGTTTTTGCTCTCCTGAAAAGTAGTGATTTTCGAGTTAAATCGTTTTGCACAGGAGGTACAGTATTGTATTACATATAATACCAATTCACTTTGTATTACATAATAAATTTTTATATTTTTTTCGTGGTTGTTGCCGTTGATAACATTTCAGTAAAAGGCTTCCACCGTAGAAAAACGCGATTTGATTTAGTATACGAATACTTTATTATCAAAAAGATTGAGGTACACTTAAGCGACACTACAAAGGCAAACCCGCCACCCCAAGATATTATAACGATATGAGATCATTATTTCTCCCATGCACGCAGACTTAGGGACTTAGGTCCCCTAAGTTCCTTTTAAGATAGAGACATAGGGACAACACAGTCAACCGTATAACTTCACCAACAAGCCCGTAGGAGTACGACACATCACCGCGAGACACTGGGAGGTGAATCCAGCGGGCCGACCTCATGCTCTCACCATCAGATTTGAACGGATTTCTCCATCTTACAATCTGGAATTTGAGGTCGCTTGCGCGACGTCTACCTAAAATTAGCTGTTATTTATATCGATTTTATCACAGATCTAGGTTACAGCCGCAGGTACATAGAGCTCACAGCGACACTGACAGGTTAAGCCCCTCTTTGAGAACGCTAGAGAAATGGGAGTAACAAAAAAAGGCCATTATCACCCAAAATGCGGGGAACCATTAGGAACCAAACCAAACTATTGGTTGAGGTACAACTAGGATTGTCGACTACAGCGGGCGAGCCGGTCACCTCGATTAACGATTAGTCACTCTATCTCCCTGGAGTGAGCGCAGAAAACTTGGATAAAACAGTCCACCGTCTAGCTTCGCCACAAACCATAAGAGGCCAACGCCTTAACCGCGATATAGCCAGGAACGTTACTCGGCGGGATTACACTCACGCCCTTACTTCCAATTGTGACCAGATTACTGCTGTCTCTCGATTGGTTACGAGTTCGAGGTCGCTTGCGCGGTCCTCTCCCTTACGAAGCGATGAAACGGTGTTTACCGAATCTATCGCGGACCACAGCGTCCTTTGCCCGGCTGCTCACCGGATCGGATAGCCGATCGGATAGCCGATGGTCGTTTCAAGAGCAGTCGCCGTAAGGTCGAGGACTACCCGCGCTCTATAGGAAACAGTACTGCTTCCAGACTTCCCCTACTGTTAGTCAGAGTGCACAGTCGATTGGGAGAAACTAACCATAGGGTCAGAGTCCTACCCAGGCTCGCACTTCATGCGTGGAGGCCGTCGGATAGGTGTTGACCCGTGAGTGTGACCAACCCTGAACAGAATGGGTCTTCGTGGCCAACTCAGCAAGGGCCCATTAACTCCCAAAGGGCCCATTAACTACCTTTGGTTGAGCTACAGTTGGCTGTTTAAGTATGAATGATACAATCTGTTTGTGTTTATACTACTCGGTATGGTGTCTGTAGATATGCTCGGCCTAGACGCCTCTACCGTGACGGTTTACTATTGATGACTCATTACGTCTCAGTCATCACGGAGGGTCCCGCTATTAGTGGAAGTTTTTACGAGTGCTTCTTAGCCGCTCATAGATCAAATACTTAATTACTGCAATTACTAATGACTGTGGTATAAATCTTTTGACATTGAATCCCACAGACGTTTCCATTCTAAGTACTTTTTATATCCAAGAAGAATTGATAAACCGATATACTCGTAACCATTTGGATGGCAGCAAATACGATGGTGGGGATGACCAGTTGCCGCTTTTCATTAAACGATGTGCAATTTATCTAGTACCAACTCTAAGTATAATATTCTGATGATCAATATATCAGAATATATTTTTCCCTCGAGATGGAAAGAGTCTCTCATAATTCTTGTCTACAAAATGGGGCTATAAAACATCATAAACAATAATCGTCCAATTTTCATTCTACTCTCTATTAACACATTATTGGAAAAAAATATATTATAACCAAATGTATTACTCTATTTCCCATTCTCTTCTCCAATAGCAGCACGGCTTGATGAGAAAACAATCGGCAACTTTTAACCTTTTAGAATTCATCGTATACTTTGCTTACTGAGCAGATGGATAGACGAGTTGAAGTAGATCGTATTTACGCGAATTTTTCAAAAGTTTTTGACCGCGTCGTTTGACCGACTCAATCCGAATAAGCACACCCGAAATAATCGTTAAACATGAAAATTTACTTCGGTGAATAGTTTCATTCCTTAGAAATCGCTACCAAGCTGTTATTGATTTTATAACACCATATAAATTATTATCATTTAGGGTATCGTTCAAATTTTGTCACGTTCCTGTCTGGTGTTCCCATTATATCTGGGACATCTACTGGTTTGATAATATAATGATGACATCGGTAAGTGTTTCTCAAACTCTAATTATTTTTCATATGCCGATGACATGAAGGTATACGCGACAGTAAAAAGTCAGATCGACTGCACTGAGAAACATAATAGTATAATTCTTACATTACATTATTGTTATTACAGTTTCAATCGTAATTTTGTTGAATTACAATTAATTTTGTCGAAACTCCATTACTCGATTATATGTATCAACGTTTCCCTTACGGCTAATTCGGAAGTAACAGTATACTGTAGTTACAACATGATTCCCGTTCAGGCTATAACCGTACGTATACTACTACATACTTGACGTAATGAAATAACTTTATGTTAAAATATTACGACACGGTAACTACCGTCACATCAACACTGTTATGCGTCATGTAAATTATCATCGGTTACCTATATTTTTCTCATTGTCCATGATATTATGAGCTGAACAAACTGGACTTTCACGCAGCCAAGCTCGCTCAGATTTCATTCACCAGAAATACTCTGCCGGTAAACAATAACTACTACCTCGGAACTGACCAAGACATTATTTCGCAAAACGACTCTATGGAGCCGTGCTGTAAGTAAAATTTCAACCATATTTAAGAATGTATTGTCTGATTTTATCGTAGCATTTTTCAAGCTGGAGGTTAAGTACTAAACTAAACTGAAGAGGTTTTGGTCCCCGATTCGTTTAGGTATTCAAAATTTCATTGAAGTTACAAGCAGGTTCGTAAAATAGAACCATATTATTATCAGTGAACCTGAAATGTTGAAGATTATAAAGCCCTGATTATTTGACATGGTTTGGTTTTAATCAAATTAAACTAGGTAACTAGGTTTACAATAAATATGAAATTTAATACAGCGATACATATCACAAATGGACATTACAAATTACACATACACAACAAGCTTATTATAATATACAAATTTACAAATAATATTTGACATACATACAATAAATACAAACTAGACAGCATACGAGACATACAAAGCATTCTGGAGAGGTTTTCGGTCAAAAATTAATTTAGATATTTCATCATTTTATTAAAGGTATAGCCAGAGTCGTAAAATAGAGCCATATTATTAACCGTAAATCTGAGCTGTTGTAAATTATAAAGCCCTGGCTATTTGACATGGTTTAGTTTTGAGCTAAATTAACTAGGTAATAAGGTTTACAATAAATATTAAATGTTATTAAGCGAGACATATCACAAATAGACATTTCACAATATACGTACACAACAAGCCTGTACCCGAATTTACAAAGAATAACTTTACATATACACAATACATACAAACTAGGCAGCATGCAAATCATACAAAGCATACTGCATAGTTTATAATATGCTGATTACAATAACATAGAAGCTTTCTGTTTGTTAACATTGCGCCCTATTGGGAGATAAATTTCATTAGGCTACGTAAACCACTCGCATCCGCTTCAGTGTTAGAAAATATTTGGGGCCATTTCAGCAGGTTATGCCTTTCAGCCGAAGTGAGAGAGGGAGAGAGAGAATGTGCAAACAGAACAGTGTAATGGAAAAGAAACACGCCTTCGGATGGCCTTTATATTTTTTGCTTTGTGAATTTGAGTACAGAACTTTGTGTGTTTACTGTGGATATTTGGACTGGCGGAAGAGAGTCTAGCTAGATATTCCGGAAAATATAGAGAAAGAAAAATATATTTCAGCAATCAAGATATTTTTCTTTTACGATTACATCTTTCATTTGTCGGATGAAGTATGCACGACTGTGGAGACGGCTTTCGAAAAGTAGAAATAGGTCTTCGATAAAACCAAGAACGCGGCGACGATATATAAGTGGGTCTACCCAGGAAATTTTCCGAATTTTTATTATTGCTTTTTGGATACAATATTTTCTCTATTAATTTTGATAATTCATTATCGTTAGTTTGTCTATCTTTATTTGAAGTATGTTTTGAAGCGGGATCCGATGCTTTCATTTTGGTCTCAGGTTGTTGTTGCTCTGTTATCGGCTGTATAACAATAGACTTTTCGATATTTTCTGTCGAGTTTAGTAACGGTATATGAGCACCGGGATGTCTCTGTAATTTGAGATTATCTGCTCTCGACTTACAATGTACACAGTCGCAAGTAACATTGTTTATAATGACTGATTTTTCATCGGTTACTTCTGGCAATTTATATTCTGGAACTTTCGCAGGGAAACAGAGGGGTGGAATCATGTAGGTCAACCAAGGGTCTTTATGTTCACCGGTCGGCACAATCAGAAATGCTACATTACCCACTTGCTCGTTTGGTTGTATTTCAGATGCTGAAATATTTACCGGGTGATTATCCATGGTTATTTTTATGGTGTCGTTATTTTTGTAGTATGGGTCTTGAAATTTGGGTGATAGATCTATTCTCTCTGGTGTGTCTCGTTTGGTGCGTACGATGACTTGGCACGGTGGTATCCAAACGCTTTCACCTCCCTAGAAAAGATAAATTATTTTGCAAATAAATCTACAAACGCTTTCACCTCCCTAGAAAAGATAAATTATTTTGAAAATAAATCTACAAAATTATAAAATAGTTAAAACGGATTTTACCATGAAAACTTAGTGGCAACCGAAGTTGTTAACAACGTTGACAAGTCAGTCCTAAATAAAGAAAGGTATTTGCAACAACGCCAAAATATCAGGCGCCACCCAGTTCACACTCTAAAATTCGCATTAAATTAGTTTATATTGGGGCTCGAATGCGTTTCTTCGTGAACTGAAATCGGAAATTAGTTCATGTGAACGAGACAAGGCAATACGTCAAAGCGGAATGTGAAATGAACGGTTGTAACTTTTCCGCACGAAAACTACCCACCAAAGCAGCTGAATCTTAGACTGCACAAAATGGGTTCAAAGTTATTCGGATGGCTGTAAGTTCGACAGGTAGTTTGAAAGCGGGAAAAATTGACGATTGTTCATTTCATATTCCGCATCGTATTGCCCTATCTCGTTCGCTTGAACTAATTTCAATTTTAGTTCACGAAGAAACGCAAATCGGGCCCAATATAAACTAATCTAATACGAATTTTACAGTGTGAACTGATGGCGCCCGATATTCCGGCGTTGTTGCAAATACCTTTCTTTATTAAGGGCTGACTGGTCAACGGTGTTAACAACAACATCGGGTGCCACAGCCGCGGTTGTGTTAAATTTAAAATCTACGAAAACAAAAGAATTGGTATTATTTCAAGAAAGAGCTGGGAAGGATTTATTATCATAACTAAATAAATAGTATTTACCAACCTCAAGATATAAAAATACCAGCGAAATCCACATCCACCATTTCCAATAAGTCAGCTCCATCTTATTGCTTCGTAAAACACCCATCAACTAAGTATCAAACTAAAGAACCGAACTGTATATATACTGTTTAATTGAAATTTAATCATTGCCGATAAACAATCGCGTGAACGTGCTTTATTCTAAACTTCTAAACTGCGTGATAGAATTTGAATAATACTTCGATTAAGATAATTGCATGCCGCCGTTATCTCGCTGAAAAATGTAACTCGCGCGATTTTACTATCACCGTGTATTCGCACCTGACCATATCTCGCTCATAAATGAGAGAATTTCTTTTGTGTAAAGATTTGATACAGGTTGGCACAGTATCTTACATAGATAGGTTCTTATCAAAATAAAGTTTACATTTTTATTTGAGTTAGTGTTCATATTTAAATTATTAAGTATTAATGAAATAATGATAAGATGCCTGAAACTGTTTTAGTGTACAATAATTTGATATGCCTTATACTTCAGGTGTATTTAGACGTGTCTGGCTATTTTAATTACACGACTTGGAACCCAACAAAAATGCAGTGTAATGTGTTCAGGGTTCATCTATGTATGTTATCTGTTTCTTCTTTCCGCCATAATTTCTACACGCTTGAACTGATTTAGAAGTGTGTGATATTGTTAGAATATTTATGTCATCCTGAGTGTCATAGGGTAACTGTAATTATAAAGTAAGTACCTAGTTGTCTAAATGTCCAAATGCCCAAATGTCAGTAAATTAATATAAATGACGTGTTGTTTAGTGTCAAATGTATTTATTTTTATTTTTTATTTATTTTTATTTTTTTATTTGTTACAACTTGGTATAGAGTTAACAGTGAGATCGTACAGATATGATTTGTAATTATTTATATAAGTAATAAGAAAATGAATACATCCCATACGATCATTCTAGACGAATGCCCAACTAGACCGAACAGCCTGTATCTGGGCATACGAAATATATAGCCTTTGTTTTTTGAGTAGTAGTGACGTTTGAGTAGTACTGACTAATAGACTACTTTCAATACTAACACTAAGATAATGAATAAAGAAATAAAATATAAGAAAATAACTGAAAAAAAGAAAATTAAAAAATAAAATGGCATAAAATAGTAAACATATAAATACAAATATATATGATAAAGGGTTAGTAACATACATATATACACATATACACATACAAACATATATACATACATATATAATAATACACACACACACACATATTTTAAATTATTGTATGAAGCAATTCATTTTCAGTCTTTGTACGACCTACTTCGTAAAGGAGCCATTTTTTTACTTTTATCTTAAATTGGTGTATATTTTGAACATTTTTTACTGACTCTTCTAAAGTATTAAAAATTTTAGGGGCGATGAAATACAACTGTCTTTGGGCAAAGGTTGTATGTACGTGAGGAATTACATAGTTCGTCCCTTCAGCCATTCTAGTTGGTCTTTGCTGCTGGCTTCGGGAACGTTTCTCTAAGGTCTTGTAAAAATGTATTAGGCATTGTTTCACGAACAACTGACGAATATCCAAAACACTTGCTTCGCTGAACAGCAGGTCAGAGTCATGGCGGGGATGTTTTCTGTAAGTAACCCTCAATAATAATTTCTGGGCTTTAACCAGTGGTTCAAGTACTTGTTTCGTACAGGCCCCCCATGCAATGATACCGTGCATCCATAAGCTTTGGCAAAGCGCTGTGTACACAATTTTTAACGTCGGTTTTGCCAGAATATTACGTAGCTCACGAAAGACGTATACTAACTTTCGAGTGCGTGATGTAAGTTCATTTAGTTGGTTCTTCCAGGTTAACTTGGAATCAATGGTCAAACCAAGATACCTAATCTCGCCTACTTTATGAACGATCGGGCAGGCGCAGTTGGGTGGCTTAGGGTAGTTGATAGAGTGAACCTTTAGTTGGAATTCGCTTGTTGTAACGTCTGATCGCAATCCAAATGAGACCATTTTAGTCTTTGAAGCATTCAGCGTCAGCACGTGTCTATCTAGCCAACCTTTCACAATGTCAAGATTCATCTGCGATTTTTCGAAAGCTTCTTTCCATGAATTGGCTACCGTCAGCAGGACAGTGTCATCTGCAAAAGAGACGATCCGTGTATTGTCCCCGAGTGGCAGGTCACATATCTCGTTGACGTACAATAGGAAGAGGACCGGGCCGAGGACACTGCCTTGGGGAACGCCATATCGAACTTTTGCATTATCACTTTCGATTCCATCGATTACCGTGATCTGCGATCTGTCCTCTAGGTAATTTTTGAACCACTGATTCTCCTTGCCAGTTATGCCGTAACTCAATAGTTTACGTTGTAAAATGTTATGACATACAGTATCAAATTCCTTAGACAAGTCGAGGAACGTAGCGATGGGTTTCTTGCCATTATCGATGTTTTTTGCTATATATTCAGTTACAGAATTAATCGCATCGTTGGTTCCTCGACCCTGCCTAAAGCCGTACTGATTGTTGGAGAGCAATTTTGCCGACTCAATATATGATACAAGCCGAGATTTAGCAATTTTTTCTATAATTTTCGAGGTGATACTTAGCAAGGAGATTGGTCTATAGTTGGTAATACTGTCAGTGCTCCCTGATTTATGTATAGGCCGTACCTTGGCTGATTTAAGGCAATTCGGAAAGATACCCGTAATAAAGCTTTGGTTTATTATGTGAGCTATGGGCTCTGAGACGTAGTCAATAGCAATCTTAAGCAAATCTCCATCGATTCCATCATAACCAGGAGCACAGTTAGATTTTAAGCTTCTAATTCTTTTACTGACCTCGTCAATATTAGTTGGAGTGAATTTAAATAAAGACGGTTTTTTCTGCGTAATATCGATGGCGTCCGCCAACGCGGTCTCAGTACTATTCAGATTCTTAAGAATATGGCCTGCTAGGTTTTCTCCAATAGTGACAAAATATTTATTGATGTAATTTAAGGTTTCTTTAGGATGTTGATCAATCGTTTTTACTTCGTTGTTAATTTTAATTGAGTGTATTGGTCTCGGTTCACTTTTACCATAAGCTATGTCCTTGATAATGTTCCATGTTTTTTTTGGATCTCCATTTACTTCCTTAAGCTTTTCTTTGTAGTAATTTTCCTTTGTCTTTTCAATGAGCCTTTTACATATATGACGGTATTTTTTATAATAAGTTAGGAGTTGTATGTCATTAGGATTGCATCTTATAATTTTATGAATTTTATCACGTTTCCTAAGACATGACAATAGTCTATCCGTTATCCAAGGTTTGATTTTAATTTTCGATAGACTAATTTTTGTTTTTTTTTCTGTAGACGCAAGTTTAATGGCAAGGGTAATGTTATTCAGGAAAAGTTCAGCTGCTAAGTTAGTATTGCAATTTTGAAGAAATGGATTCCAATCCATAGCTTTAATTGTTTCTAAAAAGAGTTCTTTATTAGTTATTTTTTTGATAATATTTTTCTTTAAAGTTTTATTCATGTTTTTAGATATACATATACCAATGGCAAAGTGGTCAGTAATATATGCTTCATAAATAAAAGATTTCACCTGAAGTTTCGACTTTACCATGAAATGGTCAATACAGCTAATATGGCACCCATCAATTCTGGTTGGCTTATCAATAGCGGAGTAAAGACCATGGTGAGCCATCATGTCCAGATAGTCATCTGCTTGCCGGTGTTTTTCATTTATGATATTTATATTTAAGTCTCCGGTTACGATGAGATTAGACTCACTAGTATACAATTCTAATAGCCTATCTAATGATTGCAAAAAACGTGTTAAATTAGGATAGCTCGGAGATCTATATATTGCGAATATGTTAATGCGTCCATCTAGCAGCAGATGAAGGCAGTTGGATTCGTCAACCATTTTTTCCGTTACTACCCCCTGCAGATTAGATTTTACATAGATAATTACGCCATCATTCTGTAACCTAATGCCATTAGAAAAATAAGAAGTACATTTTCCCATACAAAATGTAAATCGGTGTTTTTTTCATGGTCAGTTGTACGTGGCATGTTTACGTGTCGGCAAATCATCCGGTTTATTTGTTCTTGCGCCTGATAAAAAATAAAAACGTATATCACAAGGGGCTTCAATGAAGAGAATTAAACCGAGTGCATCCCATGCTGCACAATATGTAAATGGATTAATTCAATCATGTCTTGCTGACACGCTATCGATACACTTATTTTTTGTACTTTTATATTTATTATTATTATCTTAATAAAATAGTGAACTAAATATTTATTTTGTATTCATTGTATTACTTTCATAAAATCATAAATTAAGTTCAGCTAATCTGTAACACGACATTAATTGACTGTTAGGCGGTACGAAGTTTGCCGGATCAGCTAGTTAGTATATAAATAAAAAGTAAAAGAGATTTTTTTTTTTATTTCTTTACACCAGGGAGTTCCAGTGGCAATCCCCAGGCTCCATCTTTCTACCCTCGTCATCATGTTTAATGAAAATACTCAAGACAACAAAACAAACGAGCCTAAACTCGACTATCTTAATACTTCCCATCAGGTAGTTTCAGTGGCAATCTAGCGGCTCCATTTTCAAACCATCATCATCAAGTGTAATGGAAAGTACTTTCCATTACACTTGATGGGTATTTTCATGGATGCATCTGTCACTTTTGCAGGATTTTCGGCGACATCGACCTTAAAGTACTATAACTACGAAACTACTACACCAATCATAAAAAGAACAACTGCACAATGATTGCATTGAAATTTCGAATATAGAATATTGAAATATTATTTTGTAAAACAATTAGATAATTATGAATAAATATGAGAACGTCAAAGAAGTGAAAAAAACTCGGAACCAGATCTGGTCGTATCATACTCAACGGATAATTGTTTCAGAACCAGATTTGGTCGTATCATACTCAACGGGCTAGAGAACAAAACAAACGACCCTAAACTCGACTATCTTAGCACTTTTCATTAGGAAGTTCCAGTGGCAAACTTCCGGCTCCATCTTCAGGCTCTCGGCATCATGTTTTATGGAAAGTACTCATAATAACAAAACATAGTAGGTAGCCCAAATTCTACTGTTCTACCATTTGCCATCAGGTAGTTCCAGTCACTACATCCCGGCTCCATCATCAAATCATCTCGGTAGTACCATAATATTGCCTAACTTAGATAAGTATGCAAAATTTCAGCTCAATCGGATACCAGCAAGTGGTTGAAAAATGAATTGTAAATTTTGAAACGGACAACTTAAGTACATAGGAACATTGCAAGTTAATATAAAGTTGGTAAAAATAACAACTAATTTAAGGATTGTAAAATTTTGTCGATTATAAAATGTAAAAATACCTTATGTGTGTATTAATAAATTGGATATAAAATGCTATGCTTAAAAGCAATTACACAAGAAGTAAATAATAGAGGGTTTAGGAGAGTGGAGGAACCGATTAAAAGCAAGAATGTCGAGTTTTGGTAAGGGATTTTGTTTATTGACTTCATTCAAATCCGGAGCGCCTGGAGTCGACTAGGGCGACCGAATGTCGCTCGGTGACGGAGCAGTGTTACAACTATTAAGTTTGTGGTTACAAGCCTATTGATACGCGGTGTTGTACCTTAAGTGCGCGCGGTGAAATTAAAATTCACACGCCTCGTTTTTATTACAGGGTATATCGCGCCGGAGTGAATATTTATCACAATTTAAAAATGTTTTTTTTTGACATACACATATTTATATTTACTCTATTTAGTTACCTACTTAATATATACGTATTTTTACTAATTATTATATATTATTAGTTGTTATTAGGAAAGAATAATTTATCCTTACTATTCTATATTACTAAATATTATTAGTCATTATTATTAATTGTTATTTATTATTACTTGTTAATAGTTGTGAAATTATTTTGGTGTAGTGTAAATTTCATTTTACCTTAATTTTATTCAGATTTTTTTATTTTATTTTGGAAGTTTTGTATTTTATAATCAATGTTGTATTAGTGTTTTTCTTAGAACAGTCTCTGCCTAGTTAGGGGCAACACAATCTATGTTTAAGTCCTACGGTGTAATTTTTTGTTGACTAATAAATAAAAATAAAGTGATCACCTGGACGCGGCGGCTGGCCGTCAATAAGCCGCTCGGGCTGGATACAGGGCGCTAAAAAAGGTGCTGTACCACGGCAATCCCCTATCAATGTGTCTTGTCGTGGTACGTGGTGTTCCGGATGAAACAACCCTGCTTTCAACACAAAAACCCCTCGAATTAGAATCGGCTCTATCAGCAAACCACTTCACCGCCAGAAGAAACGGACAATACAAAAATAAAATGGGAAACCCTTCAACATTTCAACGGGTAGCAGCGAAGTAATTACACTTTAGAGTTGTCAACTACTACGAGCGAACCCGAAACCCTAGAAAATTTATAACAATATTGGATCATTATTCAACCATGAGGTGCACGCCAAGACTTAGGGATAAACAGTCCAAGTCCAACTACGCCAACATGCCCGTAAGAGTCCATCGCCTTACCTTGAGGCACTGGAAAGTCCTTACTACCAGATTTGGCCGGATTTATCCATTCTACAGTATGGTCGCAGATTCGAAGTCGCTTGCGTGGCCTCTAGCGGTAATTCAGTTCGAATTTATCGCGGACCTTCGCGCCCTTTGCTTGTCTTTCACAGGGGATCGGGTGGTCAATGGGTCGTTTCAAGAGTAGCTGACTTTAAGTCAACAACCATCCCGCTGCCTAGGAACATATCAGATCGTTTCCAGACCCCACGCTTATTGGTGCCCGATGGGCAATCCGTCCAGCTGCGCCCGAGGTCTTCCACCATAGGATCCCACCTGTCCAAGACACAACCGAGACAGGGGAAAACAGAGTCCTCTGTTTTTCCCTATCATGGCCATATCTTTCACATTTGGATGTGTTTTCCCGTTGTCATCGACATATCCGAATGCACAAGACACAGCCGTGATAGGAGAAACAGTCCTTTCCAGATTCTTCCCTTTTTAAATAGGCTACGTGATGGAAGTGGAACCGTGAGTTATGCCTACCCAAGGTATAGAATTATATGCATTACTGCAGGATGACATAGATGTCGTGTATCTTTGAAGCATAAACCACAAGCTATACTTCAATACCGGAAAATGTTCTATCATGACGTACTCGCGAGGTGACGCCCCGCTTGTACATAGTTATGATATTGATGGCAAGGCACGAGTGAATCAAACAAGGGACCTAGGAGTGACCTTTGACTCACGGTTGATACAGAGACAGCACATCTACACACTAGTTGATAATTCTCACAAATTGCTAGGTTTTGTAATAAGGAACATGAGGCAGTTCAGCAACACATAATGTGCCTCCTATTCAATTCCCTAATTCGGAGTAGATTAGAAGT
The DNA here is from genome assembly GCA_944548615.1 of Micropterix aruncella. Lineage (NCBI taxonomy): Eukaryota > Metazoa > Arthropoda > Insecta > Lepidoptera > Micropterigidae > Micropterix > Micropterix aruncella. The sequence goes on along the minus strand of OX155952.1, from coordinate 24,377,753 downwards.
CAACGCGGCAATATGGAGTCCTAACTAAAATAGCTACATATCCAGGCTGGAGAGTATACAGAAACGCTTTCTGAGGTTCCTGTACTTTAAACATCATGGATATTATGCATTTCTATATCCTACGGCATTTATTCTGGGATGGTTGGGTACAACTCACTAAGCGTAAGAAGATATTGGCTGGCAATCTGCCACATATATAAACTGCTTAGGGGGTTCGTTGATAATCCGACCATCCTTAGAAGAATCGGTCTGTTCATACCCGTCAATTACTACCGCGCTAGGACTCACGTATTGTTCGTGTTACCGCGAGCTAGAACAAACATCGATCAACACTGCTTCACGGTGCGGACTCTTCATACCCTAAATGCACTATGTTCGGCTGAGACAGAATTGGATATTTGGAGGGAGAACTTAGCACAACTGCAAAGTACGGTAATGGCATTTCTGAGCAATTAAGTAATTAGGTAAATATGTAGTATGCAGTATTAAAGTTGTTAAAAAGTAGTACCTAGTATAATAGAAAGGTTGTATAATCATTGCATATATCTAAGTATAATCGTTTAATATTACGCTCTAACGTATTGCTCTGTCTCGTTTGCTATATTCTAGATTAATAGTCTATATAGTAGAATAATAATGATAGTAATAGTAATAGAGTAGAATAATAAAAATATTAATAATAGTAGAATTATAATAATATTCTATAGTAGACTAATAGTTATAGTCTAGAATAATAGCATAAGAAATAATTAACGATTTGAAATCATCTGTAAGGTTAATTATGTTTAGGGAAATAAATAAATAAATAGAGCAGATCATATTATGACCGAAGCTGCTCGGTGACGTTAGTTTTTTTGAAGAGTTCCGGTGCGGAAAGGCTGTAAGAATTTAGGAATCTCTGTATTTTATTTCCCTGCTCAGCCATTTCTGAAATTCTGAAGAAAAGAATTCTGCATAGGGGTGATTAGATATCATGGGGATATCCCCAGTTTTTAGACAACTATTCAAGTAAACGTGAATTGTCTATTATATCCAAATACCTATGCAGTACATGATTAATTCATACAATAACCAGTAAAATTACTAATTGGATGTTAATTAAATTTTACACGATATATGTGAATTTACTGAGGAAATCAATCGCCCTAATGTATATATAAATTAGGCCATGATTTATTTTTGTCTTTATATGACAAAATCTGGAACACAATATTAACAATAGACAAAAACCTATCAACCGTCTACGGAAAGCTTCCGCTGCTTGGCAAGCTGTCAACATGGAAAACCAATCGGCGTAGGACGATTTTATCGGAATTGATTTTGTCTATTTATACTCGCTTAATGTGTGTATAATGCATTACTGTGTCACAGCATAAAAGTTTGGATTTATCGTAAATGATAACGGACGTATATAGTTATCCGTTTAGACGTATACGGTTACAGTTATCATTAAACATAAACATATTCGTACAACTGTTACATACGCATGTATGTGTGTATGCAAGTACGCACGTACGCGTACGTTTTTGTAATCAAAGTACAAGCACTTCGTAAGATCACAATTTCTTAAATTTTATGAAATATTTTACTTTAAATTATAATAGCCAAGATTTACCATCTTGGCCATTTGAACCTTCCTAACCTCGGTTTGAGTTACATTTCACAATTCAAACAATTTTATATAGAAGCAATGTTACTCCTTTTCCCAATTAAATATACACTCGAATATTTTCTCGTAAAAAGTCATGGAAACTAGAAAATTTGATTTATTTTCGAATACGCAATATCAATAATGTGTATGCACTAAACGCCACGAAAGAACGCAAGATGCGCTATTGGCTTTACTGCTTCCGTTGTGGTTATTTCGACCTCTAGAATGTGACCAATGGACGACCGGAGAGTAAGATTAATGATAACGGTTTATGCGCGATAGTGGAAGCGGATTTCTCTGAGCTAGCGGCAGTTTCAAACGCGAGTGAGAAAACAATATTGACTTATTTAAGTATAGTCGGCAAAGTAAAGAAGATAAGTAAGTTCGATATAAAAACGATCTTCAAACGACCCAAAATATAGCTCGACCTCTGATGCCTGTGAAGGATGTAATACCACTGCGAACTCCGGGAGTGTATAAAATCGAGTGAAGCGTGGTTTAGTCTACGTTGGACGAACGAAACGGCCCACAGCCACTCGACTGATAGAACACGTCAAAGCTGTTAAAAACGTTCAGCGAGAAAAAACGGTTATCTGCGAATACATATTGGTTAGCGGAACTAACCACTGGGTGCAGTTTCAAAATGTCATTGTGCTATTTAAACAATAATTTAATTTTCCCCGCAGGATCTGGAAAGATATTGAAATAAGAAGTTTATTTTTATTTATTTCCATAATTTGAATTCGAAGTTACAAAAAAATCCTTATCCTAGAACAAAAACATGTTACAATAAGTGTACATAATATACCTAGCTTAGAACGGAAATTCATCTCTTTGACACCTGAGTGAGGTGTAAGGTGTAAGAATCCAAAACTTCAATAGATATGATGGTTTAAAACTTATACGTGAAACCCTCTTTTTAAAATAATATCAGTGCCTATTATTAACACAGGCACATAATACATGATACAGGATGGCGGTGTCGACTACAACGGGCAAACCCGTCATCCCAGGTTGATATAACGATATAGATCGTTCTTTCAGCCGTGGGATGAGCGTAGAAGACTTGGGGACGACAATCTACTGTCCAGTTCACCAGCACCCGTTAGAGATCAACGCCTTACGGCGAGGCACCAGGAAAGGTAAACAGCGGGCAGCCTCACCCCCTAACTAACAGTTTTGGCAGGATATCTCCGTCTGGAATCAACCTTCAGGATATCTCCGTCCTCCCGACTGGTTACGGGTCCGAAGTCGCTTACGCAACCACTACCTTTTGTATTACAGCGGTAATTCAGTTTGAATTTATCGCGGACCTGGGCGTTCTTTGCCCGCAGTGCCACACAGGATCGAGTGGCCCAAGGTCATTTCAAGAGTGGTATGACATCAGGTGAAACATCCACCCCCGCCCGCTGCTTAGGAAACAGTGTATTTCCATAGTCTCCGGTGCGCAAACCGTCCAGTGGCGAAACCGGTCCACCAGCTCTGAGGCCTGAGATACGGAATTCTTACCCGGGGTAGCCTTCCACTCGAGGAGGCTTCTGAATAGAAGCTGAATTGTGAGTTGAGCCGATCCGAGAACAAAATGGATCTTGTTGCCCAGGCTGCACGAAACCGTTCACCACCTAATACATGATACAGTAAGTGTTGTGTGAATGGTGGATTTTCAAAATTAGCGCACTTAGAAACCGCCACCCTTCGCCGTTATGGACGATGCTTCAGTCTACCCTGGACAACGGTGGTAAATTTGTTTTTCATCCCATCTATTCGAAAAGGACGACTTGGTTCGCCTTTAAGTGCGCCCAAAAGTGGTGTTTTCTATAAGAAACTTTATAAGTGCGCCGCAATAATCTTTGCGGCTCACTTTTTGAATAAGTGCGCCGCAATTTATCTTTGCGGCGCACTTTTTGAATTTGAAACATCTTAGTCTTCAGCGCCGAAGAAATCGAACGCAAATATTGTTTGAATAAAGACTGGCTGGTACGACGGCCCCTAGTCGTGCCGTCGGCTGAATAAAAAAAACAAATGAAATTAAAAACGCGCGAACGTCAATTGTTTTGTCGCCCGAGTTTTCGACAATTTTTTGACAAGTTACCAGTGAATCCGTCAGGTTTGCAGGGATTGCTTTTCATATCAGCAGGACGCAGGTTCAGGTATTTTTGTATAATAGTTTTATATTCTCCTCGGATTACGAAGGATCGGTCATTTTTTGTTTTTGTGTCTCTCAGCTTTACTAACAGTAAATCATCCGAGTTTTCTCATAGATGTATTTTCATTCATGTATTTTCTCATAGAGGGTGATGAAAAGTAGAGTGTATCACTCGGGCGCAAAATATTTTTGGCTCGGGCGCTTTTTTGAATCCCTCGCTACGTTCAGGATTCTACTAAAGAATCCCTCGCTACGCTCGGGATTCTACTCTAGAATCCCTCACTTCGCTCTGGATTCAAAAAATCGCCCTTTCCGTAGACATATTATTTTGCTCCCTTGTGATACAATCTATTATTTAATCCTATTCTTAAATTGAAAAAGGTTGTAAATGGGTACCGAAAGAGCTAAATGCTAAATTACTTAATTAACACGTGAATTCGTGTTCTGTTATATTATATTTCCGGATTAGATAGCCGTAGACGACCCGCGGACGAAATGTCGTAAAAGGCAGTTAAGTCGATATTGCGTGCAAGCCAAGAATTCGCCCTTGTCAGCCCTCGGAATCCGCAGGGTTAGTTGACTTTGGCGAGCCGCAGGCTGATTTATGAAATCATGACACCCCAAGTATATTGCTCGCAAAGACGGCCGCTTGCCGCAATTTAGTATCTGTCGCGAGCGCACCTATTGCTCTATTACGGGATAAATTGATGTATTCGCGCGAGATGTCGCTTGCGAATTCACCTAAGCTGCGCTGCGAGACGCTTCCCAAATATTTAAACGTAAAGTAAAATAAAATTACTTAATCTCCGTTTTGAGCGGTACATGTTCTAGGCTGTAGAGTAGTAGAATGTGTCGTACCTCAGTTCTATTTCAAGTTTTCTTTCAACCTTTCTGACAGGCATTCACTAATATTTTTCATTACGTCATATTATCATCATCATCAACAACAACCGGTAGACGTACAGAGTTGGACATAGGCCTCCCCATAGAATGCCATGACGAATGGTCTTGAGACGCTTCCATCCACCGACTTTCTGTGACTGTGGCAATGTCATCGGTGGGGGTGGGGGGGTGGGGAGGGGTGGGGGGGGTGGGGAGGGGGGGGGGTTCCTACATGGCATCTGCCGATTCATAGGCTTGGATTATAGAATACTATATTGTTCGTAATTGAAATTATTACATATTTTAAATGATTACTTTGGGATTATAGACTTATTAAAAATTCTGGTTGATGCATCGTATCATATAGTTTTCCAAATTTCGCGTTGATAAAGCAAGATATAATGCGTCGCTGTTCTATGTATTGGCTATATCATAAGTGCGATAATTTATTTACTTTATTTTTCCAAAATGTTTTGTTTTGTCTTCGATTTAAATGATTTTTAACGGATATAATAATCGAGATTTTTAGGTTCAATTAAAAAAAGAACATCCATTATCAAAAATGTTAAATAATAAACTCGTAAACCAATAAAAATATTAAGAAATGGCTTGTAAACAAACTTAGATGTATTATTATGAAAATCGTAACATGCTTTTGTTTTCCATTCTAGCATTAATTAATTACAATTTCATTATAAGGGAGTTAAATGTTAAAATTTACAATAATATGTTATGTTATTATTTTTAATTGTTTTGAATTATTATTTATTATCTTACAATATTATTTTACATCCAACATTGTAACATTAATGTACGTGCATATCTTGTTATGGCATTTTCTCGACAGATTTCAAATGCAATTCCGTTAATTTTATCCCGTCGGAAAATGGTGGCTTAGCCGAGAATCGAACCCAGAAACTCTCAAGGTAAGATCATGCTATCAAGAGGCACTATGCTACCAACACACACACACAAGCATGTGTATATGTGTTAATTCGAAGATATTGAATTTAAAAAACCATACCATTAGAAAATAGGGTTGGAGAACCACTGCCAGAATATTAAATAGTTCGGCTTTCATAAGTTCCGCTACCGCTGTTAATTTCGCGAGTAAAAAATCCACGTTATGCTACAATAACTTTGTAAAATAAAATTTGATTTATAGGGTTATTGCTGGGTGAAACATTTATGGAAGTGAGTGTCTTGTTATAGCATTTGTTCGATTGATTTCAACTGCCATTCCGTTAATTTTATCCCAATGGAAAAACGTGACCCAGCCGCTAGTCGAACCAAGAAACTTACAAGGTAAGATCGGGCGAGCTAGCCACCATGACACCGACATATACGCATACAAATATGTGAATATGTGTGAATTAGATAAAATTGAATAAAAAACCCCATATCAGATAACAGAGTTGGGGAACCACTGTCAGCATATTAAATAGTTCGGCTTTCATCAAGTTCCGCTACCGCTGTTAATTGCGCGAGTATAAATTCCACGTGATGCTCCCTTTACGTTGTAAAATAAAATTTGATAACTTGGGGTTATTGCTGGGTGGATTCTCAAATAGCTCGCCTTGACTCAAACGGATTCTCAAATACTTCGCGTAATAGGAAACAATTACCAAGAACGGTTACGCTTTGTCTTGTTAATATTATTTGCTTAATGTCGCATGTATAATTGTATGTGGCTATCATGTCAAGCATGTTGACAGACGGATTAACTTTGTTGTTTTCACTCGATATAATGGTAACAAAGCCAAAAGATAATATGTGTTAAAGTATTTCTTCTCGAGATAACGTTCAGCAGCTACGAATGCTATGATGAAAGAGATTCTAAAAGCCTTCAGAAGATTGAAAACTATAGGAATCGGAATGCAAATCTTACGAAACCGTAGTATATAGGGGAGCAGGGGGCATAGTGGGGTACTTAAAACTCAAACATACCTATAAGATAAAATATTATGGTTAAACTATACATTTTAACTCAGTTTAACGCATTGCGAATGACTATGGATATATTTTTCTCGATTACGATAAGAATTCTACGAGATGTGAATAAATAAATATAACATGGCATTTACCCCGCTATGCCCCATATATGGGGGTAAAGTGGTATGCCCCAGAGGTACTTTCGAAACCAAACACATACTGATGCCATCTTACCTTTTTCACAAATAATATTGTATTTTTAATTAAGAAGTCCAGAAGGCAACTGCTACAAAACGAATTAATAACCACCACAATACATAATTAGGTTTGAAAAACAATTAGGGTTTTATTTCACGTGTTTCTTAATGAAAACACTGATTTTGAGACTTTTTTTATATAGCATAATCAGCTGTCGAAATGGCGTGGATCGCTCGTGAAGGTCACGCGCCGACTGACGACCAATCAAAGCGAGCCACTTGATACTTTGCACGGCTTTCCAGTCTAACCGCATGAGGCATGCCTCGCTATGCCCCGTTACTCCAATATGTCCCCCCCCCCTCCCATATTCTTTGATATAATAGTCTCTAATTTCGGTTTGGTAGCCAGGACAAAATTAACGATAACCTACGATTACACACTTAATTTATGAAAACTAACGGAGTACCTACTAATACTTTCCAGGCAATCACTGGTGAACGTATCAATCTAAGAAAACGATATATGTGGTTCTCGATTGAAAGCAACTGATAGGCTCTAGCTAAACTTGAAGGGATAATAACTTCAACAATAATAATTGAAATATAATTAATTTTGAAATTTAAAAAATCAATATTTTTCGACAATTCCGCCACAAATATGATCCCAAAATATAAACAGAATTATTTAAAAGGCAATCACAAGGCTTGTATTCTTTAACTAAAATCACGCAAAGGAATAGAAGATCGGGACATTTTCACCGAAAACACTACGGCTTAGATATTATTTTTATTGTAGGTGGTGAAACCCTTCCTATTTTTCAAACTGTAACAGACAATATAACACAAGTATGAATAGACCTAATATAATATATTGACAAATCGTATACAATATAACTTATACCCAGTGCTCATAAAAACGGAATCCCGGTCAGAGGACAGCACATAAAGCGCTATAAATTTCAATTTCTACACATTATTTGACCCGCGTTTATCACAACATACGCAGCTCATTTCCGTCGATAAATTACGTGATCTGGGCGTTCAATCTCCACCGTTGTTTCAGCGAGCCTGAAATGGAAATACATGTTTGCAAACATATTCAAGATTGGATGTTTAGGAATTTTCTGGACATTATATTATAAACAACTTTACCCAAATAAGGAAGTGTTCCAATTGCTTGTATTATTTACTGAGAGAAAAGAAAAAAAATGTAAAAATGACGCCACAGTTTTTCGAGCTTTGAGGTTCTGCGAGCTATATAGCCTGCCCATTGCCATTTCAATGTGGCAATTTTACGAGCTATATTAGTGACCTTGGATCTTCTGTGGATTTCCTCATTTCGGATCCTATCATGCTCCGAAATGGGGATTCATGCACCATGGGCCATGATCCTATCATGCTGAAACTCCAAGCATTGCTCTCTACATGGCTCGTTGCGCAACTTTGAGCTTGTGTATGAGGCGAATAGTTAGCGACCACGTCTCAGTGCCATATGTCATCACTGGCAACACGCACTGATTGTCTTGAGGCTCTGCGGTATTCGTGACGTGAAGATATGGCGTAGTTTTCTGAACGCAGACCTCCTTGTCAAAGTTTAGTCTGCCTAGTTGGATCGTCTGACCCAAACAAACATACTCGTCGACAGCTTCAATAATATCGTTTCCAACATGTACCGGTATAGGTACGACATATGCATTAGACATGATTTTTGTCTTACCATGTTCATTTTTACACCCACTTGTTGGGAGACAGTATTGAGGTTTCTGAGCATTGTTCCAAGATTGTCCATCACTTCCGCCATGATAACCACATCATCGGCGGATCGGAGGTGAGTGATGTATTCGCCATTGATGTTGATGCCATATCCGTCCTAGTTCAAAAGCTGGAAAACATCCTCCGATGCAGAGGTGAACAGTTTCAGAGAAATAACGTATTCCTGCCTCACCCCCTTTTGCAATAGGATTGGATTTGTGCTATGATCCTGAAGTCGGATACACAGCGTGGCCTCGTTATACAAACACTTCAACACTTCGATATACTTGTAGTCTATTTGGCGCCGCTCTAATGACCGTAGCACTGCCCAGGTCTCGACTGAATCGAAGGCTTTTTCGCAGTCCAGAAATGCTAGACATAGCGGCTGATTATACTCTTTTGTCTTCCGTATTATATACCGTAGGGTGTGGATGTGGTCTACGGTACTAAAGCTTTTACGGAACCCTACGCCTACGAGCGAGACGATTTGTAATTGTTCTCGATTTATAGTTGTGGTTATTTGCAGCAATTACAAAAAAAATATTAAAAATGAAAATATTTCATTTTAGAAATAAAAACTGCATAGAAATACTACAAACGCTGCAAATCGGGATATCCTCAGGTGATGTAGACCTGGCTTTCAAAGCATACCGGTAATGGCACTTATATTTTAATTATTATACATAGTACCCAAGTCAAATATAAATGAAAATAACGATCATGAGAAAAATAATGCAAAAAATGTATAGCGATCAAATTATAACAATACAGTTAATTCTTTTAAAATTACAAATTTGACTTAGCTTTATTCGCTGATTCTAGTGGTGTCTACCTATTTAATACTTCGAGATATTATGTCACTATGCTGCACTCACTATGATCATTGTGTAGAGAACTAATGGGGGTAGAATCAACTTTTACTAGGAGTCAAATAAGAATACCTTCTGTCATCTTATAAATAAATATTTTAAAAACTATTATCTGGCCTAAAACCTATTGATGGGTAATAGCCAGTTTAAAAGTATAATATTACATAAGTGCTCGAAAAGAGCTCGCCTGAATTTGTCCAACGTTCCAAGTTCGCCCTCTATTGTTAAATAATGTGTATTATAATTTATGGTGCGGCTCTTAAGTGTTTTGCAAGGCGTAGATATGAGGGTAATTAAATGAATATTTTATGTAACGGGGGAAATTTGTTTATTCACCCCTTTCGAGGGCGGCGCGAGGCGAGTGTAAGTTTGCAAGTCACCCCTGAAAAACAATAACACCCCCGGCTTCGGGTCATTGTGTGCCCGCATTACATGCTCCTTGGAAAATCCATGGCTAATGCTAAATTACGTGTAAGGCTAACTGTACCCACGATTCCGCAAGTATTATAGTCTATATGGTGGTGCGAAATTTGCCCGGGGGGGGGGGGGGGAGGGATAGGGAGGGGGGCGTATGCTCAATTTTTATAAAAATGTAAATGAAAAATTTTGTGCTCTTATGTGCCCTTATTTCCGTTATAAGTACAGAAATCTAAACTAATCAGCACTTTACATTGACGAAAAAATTTGAAATGGCGGAAGGCGTTCCTGAGATATCGTGCGTATAGGCAGACACTTTGGAGTTGTCATTTACTACCGTCGAACCCGCCACATCAGTTGGGCGGTGTCGACTACAACGGGCGAACCAGTCACCCCAGGCTGGTAAAGCGATATGTGATCGTTCTTTCAGCATATTAAGATGTCACCCACATCGGGCGAACCCGTCACCGCAGGACGTTTTAACGATTCATCGTTCTATCGACCGTGCAGTGAGCGTAGAAGACTTTGGACATAACAAATCCGACGTCTAGCTACGCCACAACCCGTTAGAGTCCAACGCCTTACCGCGAGTAGCCAGGTATGTTACCTGGCGGGCGGCACTCGCGCCCTAACTACCAATTGTGACCAGATTTCTCCGGTCTCTCGATTGGTTCCGAGTTCGAGGTCGCTTGCGCGGTCCTCTCCCTTACGAAGCGGTGAAACGGAGTATACCGAATCTATCGCGGACCAAGGCGTCCTTTGCCCGACTCTGAACCGGGATCGGATGGCCAATGGTCATTTCAAGAGCAGTCGCCGTAAGGTAGACAACTACCCCCGCTCTATAGGAAACAATACAATTCCCAGACTCCCCCGATTGTTAGTCGGAGAGCACAATCGATTGGCTTGCGCCGCTCGGTGCGCAGACCGTCCAGGAGCGCCAGAGGATTGATTCCCAGGGGAGACTGGTTGACCCAGTGTCCTACCCAGGCTCCGCACCCCATGCTTGGAGGCCATCGGATGGGTGTTGACCCGTGAGTGTGACCGACCCTGAAACAGAATGGGTCTTCGTGGCCAGCTCAGCAAGGGCCCATTAGCTCCGTTCTTTCAGCAGTGAGATACGCAAAGAAGACTTAGACAATAGACAATCTACTATCTAGCTCCGCCAACTAGCCCGCGAGAGACCAATACTTACTGCCCGGCACCGGGTAGTTAACCTAGAGGGCAGACCGAGCGCCCTCGCTCTGTAACGAACTCAGACTTCGGCAACAAATCGATTGCTTTCGCTTTCACTTGATATGTATGGTTCTAAATCGAATATAATTTGCATATTTTATATACTAAGAATATACAGTTTACGTTTAAAAATTATTCTTTTTTACGTAATTACTTGCGCAATGACAATATGGTAATATCTGCAGTTAACATTTTTAGGAACCTCGAATAAGAGTTTAGAATTTAGATAAGGGTTTATATTTCTATTTTATTTAGTGTCAGTTCTTTTATAAATAGTTTCAAAAAACGATCTTTATGCCTACAACCTAACTAATAGTAAAACATGACGCCTTTTGAAAAATTAAACCAGGCAACTTTTATTTTATGCGATCAGCCTATATAAATTACGCGATATTACTGTTATGGCTTCTAAGTTTTACAATGTTTAAATCTTTGTTAAATTAAAAAGAGAATTTGGTATCCTTCTAATAGTAGGTACAAGGTCTACTATCTGCAGAATGTTTGATTATTTTTGTAGTATATTTATTTAATCATATCCAAAGTGTCGTCTGAGTTCACTCAGTAGCAGAAGTAAGTATGAATTGATCCAGTCGAGTTGTAGACTGTAATTATAATGCGGCTTTGAGATATTCTCCATATTTATGGCACTGAGTAAATGAACCTTTAAAATTCGATAGTATTAACATGATTCGTTGCAATATCTACACTTTTGCCGCTCCTATCTTCAGTCTGTGGCCAGATTTGTCCGGAATCCCGACTGCTTACAGGTTCGAAGGAGCTTGGGCAATCCTCTCCCTAGTGTAACGGTGATCCGTGTCTACCGAATCTATCGCGGACCACGGCATCCTTTGCTCGGCTTTCAGTAGGTAACGGGTAGCCAAATGGCCGTTAGAAGAGCGGCTGCCACTAGGTAAACAGCCGCCCCTGCTATAGAGCGGGGGCGGTTGTTTCGTCCAGGAGCGTCTGAAGATTGATTCCTAAGGAAAACTGGCCGGCAAGCCGGAGTCCTCTGGCTCGCCGGCCGGAGGCCGGAGGCTACCGGATGGGTGTTGTGAGTTGTACCGTAAGTTTGGCCGACCCTTATACAACATGGGTCTTAGTGACCGGAGTGCAACAGGGCCCATTAGCTCAAAAACCCGACACATCAGGAAGGAATACCGATATTGATCGTTTTTTCTACCGTTTCTCTAAACTTAGGGATGAAAACAGACCACTGTTTAGCTACGCCAGAATGCCCGTGACATACCAACGCCTTACTGCGAGGTACTGGGAAATCAAACCAGCGGGAATCCTGGCACCTTCACTACCATATTTAGTCGGATTTCTCCGTCCTCCTGTCTGGCCACAGGTGCGAAGTTGCTGGCCTCTGTTAACAGTAATTCAGAACGAAATTATTGCGGACTTTGGCGTCCTTTCCCGTCTTTCACGTGGAATCGACTGGTCAAAGAGTCATTACAAGGGTAACTGACATCAGGTCAATAACCACCGGATGTGAGTTAAACCATGATTTGAACCGACAAATGATAACTAGCAGGCTTTAATGCACAGGGACCGCAAAGAAACTATTTAAATACTGAAAAGGGTAGGTTAGCTGCCCGTACATGCATTCAGGCAGAGTTTTTTCCTTGGTAAATTCAATATAAAGGCGGTTCTTGCATAATGTAATGGTTTTCGAAAATATATCAACAGAAGAAAAGATATAACGCTGCATATTTTCTGAAGGTGTCTCTCGATAAAACGCTTTTCTGATATTGACACAACATTGTCGGTTATTTTGTTCCATTCCAAAACCTAATCATCGCGAATCTAATATTTCACCACTCTACTGCAAGAACCGAAAGAAACATTATTTTTAGTGCGGAAGAACTTAAAATACTAGTGTTACTGAGCTATATTTTTAGTGACTCTGTTTTCCGGTAACTTGTTGCTAGCGCAGTCTTTTAAAATTCTGCCTTTTGACATATCTTTCATTTCGTCGATTTTTTTTAAGGATTTACCTATCTTTTTACTGGACTGCCAAACAAAAAAATAGTGTAATGTGTTCAGTGTTCATCTAGGTATGTTTTCGTTTCTTTAGTCCACCATAACTTGTAAATACATGAAGCGATTTTGAATTGCGTGGTATTGTTAGAATTGTTATATCCTCCAAAGTGGCATAGGGTATCTTAACTCTCGAAATATCAAGTGAGCAGTTGTCTAAATGTCAATAAGTTAACATAAATATATCGTGTTTAGTGTAAAATAAATGTCTGATTGAGTACATTCCGGAAATATGCATGTATCTATATGGATAAACACATAAACACATCGACCTCACAGAGGAGTTATCCACCAAAGTTGAGCGTCTCCAAAATGTTTGCATTCGGTATATCCATGGCCTCAGAAAATTTGACCACATTACGGAGTACAGAGAGAAGCTTCACTGGCTGTCGACCCGGGAGAAAAGAGACATGCGAGTTCTCTGTATGCTTTTCAAGATCTTGGATGGCGTCGCTGCCAATTATCTTACCCGAAGATTTACTGCACTATCGGCTCATGAACGCCCTCTGAGATCGAAAAACAACCTGCTACTCTCTATCCCTAGTCACAGCAGTGACTTCTTCTCATTCTCTTTCACCGTGCATGGAGCCCGTCTTTGGAATGCTTTGCCGAAAAATGTGAGAACCGCGCCAAACATAACAACTTTTAAAAACAGACTCAGAGAGCATTTGAAATCCTCCAGATAAATTCCCTTTCCCCTCCCATCCCCCTCCTTTTAAAACTTTAGCGTCCTTATAGGTGTTAGATTATTTTGATGTGGCAAATCTGTGCCCACAATGAGTAAAGTATATACTTCTTTCTATCCTCCTCTATTTTATTTGTCATACTCTTTATATAGGTTAAGTTATGTAGTCTACTCGCAAATAATGTTCTTACAATAGTATAGGTTAGCTCTAAAATATTGCCTGCAGGCAATAAGCTCGCCTTTTCTTAAGAATAAAGAGTTTTATTATTATTATTATTATTATTATTATAAACGACCGATATTTTATGAATAAACCGTAATAAAAATAATAAAAAAATTCAATATTTCACTTTTTGTAACGGCAGTCGTGTTTTTTATTCTTTTGAATATTTTTACATGTTTATCATACGATGATTTATGGTAAGGAAATATTGGAGTACTGATTTAAATAGCGTGTTAAATAACATAATTACTAGATAACAAGCAATAAAATAAACCCAGTGTGTAGAAATCAATTCGCAACAAGGCTTACGGATGTTAAAAGCGGCGCCCCTCCGATTATTGAAACGACCCCTTGGCACGATGAGCAAAGAATAGAGAGTCAACTGGATAATGCTCATCGGTATCTCAAAGGCGACCCCGGAAATGTGCCCACGCGGCAATCACGAATACGGCGGGCACGCTTTTAAGGGCGAATCGTGACAGGCACGCAACGGCCTTTATTGCCTGCCCGTCACAGATGCAACTGAGAAGTCTGTGTTTCCACGAACAGATACGACACAAATGGCCATCCGCTGATGCATTTCTGGAAAGCTCGAATACTTATTCATGAGTAAATTGTTACCTATATAATATGATAATTATAATTTACAATTGCTTCTTACAGAGAAAGTGTATACAGTGACAGCAGCATTAATTTTGAATGTTGCCTAATAAAATCGTTATATAATATAAAATGGGACACTGAATGAGCCTCCCCAAAGATTGTGCACATTTTCGACTGTAGTCTGCGACTATGGAAAATCGGACGTCACTGAAAACGGCAAGTCTAAACTCTCCGGCCAATACTTCTAACACCGGGCCAAAGGACACTGTGACAAGATGCCGAGCCAATCTCGTCCCCTACACATTGAATCCAACACACTACTGCGAAACGCTTCAGGATGAAGACCACCTCTTATCCTGTCCGCAGCTGTCAATCCCCATCACACACCAGGACCTACAAAAGAAGAAAATTTAGACCATCCAGGCCGCATATTTTTGGAGAGTCGTGTCTAATCTGGCCCAGACACGCTAACTAACTATAGATAAAGTTACGTCTTGTAGCTACACTTATTAAATTTCGACTATTGCTCATATTATCACTTGTACGTAAATGCTTGTGCGATGCTTGGCTTTTACATTGTCGACATTTCTCAGCAGATTTTCCATACTAAACACGAGGCAAATGGGGCTATTTTACATTGGTTACTACATATGTTTTCAAGGCAGTGTGAACTAAGCAACCGCGTTATGTAACCTATATTGAGCTTTATAACGCTTATACCTAACAATAATCATAAAATCCCCAACGAAGTTTCTTTAATTATTCGGTGATTATATAGTCAATTGGGTGCGTCGACAAGTGCAAAATAGTATTAGTTAAACACTGATTTAACATTTTTATTTAAATTCCTATCTATGTCGTGTCTCTTATACATCTGCCAGTAGCATTTTGTACTCCCTTAATTCTGTACTGGTAATCATAATCTGGTGGCCATTTGCAATTAAGAAAAAAGGAAGAAAAACAGGTACTATTTTTTATAAATAAGACAAAAAACGAATTTACTACTTGAAGTTTATAACACTCAACGTTTCAGGGTAGTTGCAGTTGCCGTTGTCTAGGGTTGACTGAAAGAGCTGTCAATCCGTTGCTCCGCGGGTAGCCCGCATACCGCTTCCGCCAGAATTTCGAAATTCGCGGGCGCCGAGCATGCCCATCCACCCACCACCGTTATAATCTACCCAGTGGCGGCAGCGGTATGCGGGCTACCCGCGGAAAAACGGACTGACAGCTCTTTCAGTCTACAGTAGACAACGGCGGCTGCAATGTCGCCGAAACATCGGGTGTTACAAACTTCACGGGGTAGATTCGTTTATTATCTTATTTATAATGTCAAACACCTGCGATACTCTCCGATTTCATACTTCATTATTTCTCAAAATTACTTAAAACTGATATGTTATAAAATGGTTTTTGTATGCAAATATTGAAGTAGGATAATAATACAAAAAAGTAAAACTTCAAATATGTTTTTAGTCAATCTGCAAAACTGTGGGTAGGACTCTTTGTTTGTAACTAAGTCCGATTATAAGTTGTATTATTATTATTTGATTGTGACAGAGTTGCCACATCAAGCAATTAAAGTTTGTATTGTTTGCTTCCGTGACGTGAGGTTGGGTTACGTGGTGCATCTAGTATATCATCGTGCACTTTATACCTAATCTATGATAAAGCCGCCCTAGCCGCTTGGGTCGGCCCGGGGCGGGCGGGCCGAGGGCAGATCGCTTCCAAACTTATCCACTAACCGATGAGAGATATCTTCCACTCACTTTGTTCTCTCATTTAGATTTAACGCCATTGCGCCCAGTGCTTATAGGAAACACGCAATGGGTTAAAACTTTAAAAACTATCAAGAGATTTGACCGATTAGAATTGACAAGAAATTATTGTCTTTTTCTTCTAGTGGAGGATCCATTACAGCGCATCAGCGATATTTTTTTAAATAGGGTAAGGAGAATTTTAGAACATATTTGCATGGATATTGGCCCATTATTTCAGCTTTGAAGGCACATTATCACATTTATTCTTGATATATTTGTATTTTATTTATACAATTGACGACATATATAATTCAAATTAGGTCGTCAAATCTTGAATGGTATAGTCATCTATAATTTCTCATTTATGTGTCTGTCATTGTTCTGCTTTCGACTTCAAACAGTATTTTAGAGTAATTTTAGCAGCTTAAATATGATCTTTAGGGTCGAAGGTAAAACCGAACGATGTTAAATAAAAATGTAAAAAAATATACATGGAGTACCACAAGGATAAATACTCGGAAAGTTATTATTTCTTTTATTTATAAATCACATAATTGATGCGGTACCATTTACTACAAAAATGACTCTATGACCTTGACACTAGTCTTCTTCCAAAAATTTAAAAGAAAAATATCTATGCTTGTGACTTGTTTGAACAATACAATTAAACATAAAATCCATCAAAGGGAGTCGCTATTGAAATAATATTATTTGCAACAAAAAGTAAAAGTAACCATCTAAATTTTCTTATATCGGCAAATAATATATCGATTGAAATTATAGGAGGACCAAATTTCTCGGTTACAATTGAAACTGGAAAGTTGTACCGAAAACGAGCGAACCCGTATCTCCAGAGAGAAATAACGATATTGATTGTTCTTTCAACCTAGAGTGATCGTGAATGTGGCCACTCTTGACAATCGGCTCAACTGGTACAGCTATTTTGACAAATGCAGCGTTCTATCATGCACAATATTCCCACCACGTAAAATCGAATTCCTTGCCGGGAAGAAAGCTGCACTCGGCATTTACCATAAATGATTTCCCTCTAGTCTTTTCTGTGGAATACTGGAAAGGGGGAATGCCGTGGACCGTTCCAGAGTATTTATTCTGAAAAAAAAGGTTATCATATTATCTGAGGCGGATTGCAAGGATCACTGCGCACCCCTATTTGTAAATCACAATTAGGGGTGTATCTAGACATTCTTTTCGGAGTACATGTTTTGCTGCCTGTAAGGAACCTTCAAAACTTTTAAACGAATTGAAGATCGCCACCACTACAATACTCGTCACCATAATGATATTAACCTGCCGAAGTTACGTTTCAATTTATAGAGACTAGTGCCTGTGATACAGGCAGCGAAGTACTGCGATTTTTGCAAGGTGATACAATTAAACCTATTAAGTATACTTATTATAATCTGTGATATAGAGCCGCCAGTGAGTACGTTTACATTTAAAAAAAAAAGTGATATACGTATGTTTCACGCTGTTTAAGTTATTATTTTATTTAAATCAATTAGAATATAAAACTTTATATTTTCTAAAATATCCAAACCACATTTTATATATTGTAATATTAGGAAAACTAAATATTTCTAAATTTATTTCAAGGTGTATCTATCAATTTAGATTATTTTTATTCCTAAATTTTAAATCATTAATTAAGTAGATATACATTATAAATAGGATAGAAAACGAATTTACCACGTGAAATTTGTAGCACCCGACGTTTCGGTGACGTTGCAGCCGCTTGCATCCATACCGCTTCCGCCATTATGCGTCCTACCCGCAAAACAACGGGTTGACAGCTCTTCAGTCTACCCTGGACAACGGCGGCTGCAACGTCACCGAAACGTCGGGTGCTACAAATTTCACGCGGTAAATTCGTTTTATATCCTATTTATAATGTGAAACAACCGTGATAGCCTTCGATTTTATATAGATATACATTATTTAAGTAGTTCATCATATTTTTTGATCGATCGATCGTTTAGTTCTAATTTGATTATTTAGAACTATAAATGAACTAAGGATTCACTATATCACGATATTTTGTGCACTATATACAATGATCATTATTTAAATATTTTTAATAGGTATTTAAAACCCTAAATGACATTTTAATGATCAGCAATGTAAAATAGGTATTTATAGTTTTTGAAAATAAACAGACATTAGATATGCACGATAAAAATATGTTTTGAATTTTAATATGAAAATTACTATGTAAGATTTATTTAGTAATGTGTTCCGCTACAACAATACATTTTGTAAATTTTCAGTGAGTAATTTTCTGTTAGTAGTTTTCTGTGTAAAGTTTTTAACAATTATGATTATGACTATGCTGATGTTTTTTCACGCAATATCTTTTTTATCTTCAAGGGTTTGGTTTTTAAATCCTACCCTGTCCGCCTGTATCTCCTTTCATATACTTATTCTCCATCTTAATAATAGACAACCGCAGGCAACAGCATGTGCAGTCAACCAAATTTTATGTAAATTTGTTAGAAACCAACTTCTTTAATACTTGTATTTCAATTATTCTGAAGCATAAGCCTTCAGCATAGGCAGGCAGCTTCACAGATGCAACTATAGTAATGTAGAATTGGCAAATACGCAATGATCGAAGTCAATCGGAGCTTTCACTACAACGTACTCAAAAATATCGCTTTAATAACAATGTCCTTAACCTTCAACGGGGAAGTAGACTTTTTAAAAATAATATCTATATTAAAGGCGTTCCTGATTCTAGCGTTCCTGATCTATTTTAATCATATTTCTAAGTTATTCTTTGCCTGCATCTGTTAAATATCTGTTGATATATCCATTACTTATAGTAGCCTCCCGTCGATACTTGCACGCATCCTATCAGTTGTGGCTGAGCACATATTTTAACCATAACCTCTCCTGGAAACGACCCCTGCAAAACTTTTGCTTGAAATATTTCTGGAAACGGTCATACAAATCACACATGTGATTTAATTCGACAAAGACCGATTAAAACAGAGCTGTCTACCCAGGTGCACGTTAAACCTGTTTTAGCTGTACTCCTTCAATCGGGCTGTTAGATCTACTTTGGCTACTTCTGGTGCTGGTCACATTATCAACCTCCATTGTAGTCATATATCCCATTACTGCGAAACTGCCTCGCCTCATTCGTAGATGCTTGGAGCTCCTGGGCTTGCTTAAATCTAACGAGCCTATGGAGCCTACGGTGCCTATGGAAACGGAGACCTTCCGCCGGGGTCAAAAGGTGTTTACGAGTATTGGCATAATTCTGCCTTGCTACCCGAGTTCCTCTACGGTTTGAGTTCGGATCGACAAATAACCAGCCGAACTATATACGTTTCCGTGCGCGAGGCTAAATTTAGCAACGCGTAATTCGTAGCACGACAACATGCATCTTCGCAATAGGAAGAAAAGATTACCAAAGAGGAATGAAGCCATTACGCAACGTAGCATATTCGAGTAATGACTACTTTTTTTCTTCTTCCCTATATCAATTCCAAAGTAAATCACTCGTGTACTACGCTTTTAAATGTATAAGCGATAAAAAGTTTCGTGTTTTCGGTTCGTTTTAAATCAAAAAGGTTTGTAAAATAATTTGACATCACTTATGTATAGAAAACTACCTTGTGATGCAGAATGAGATAGTAGTCGTAGGAAGTACAATAAATCGTAATGGACATAAGCTAGCTATCCAGGGCAACGGCGTAACTCAAAGTCACACAGAATGTTAAGAACAGTTTGTACCGAGTTTCGACAATAACATATACTACGCTTTGCTGAAAATATTGAAATTTTAATATTATGTGTTCATAGTGATATAATTTATTCAAGAAAATCGCAGACATTCGATATACGTTGTAATGTGGATTGGGCTTTATGCTGGCAATGTGGTATAAGCCTTTCGAAATAACTAAATTACCATTTGATAAGTCGGGTAGTTCTAATTATTGACAGGAAAATACAGTTTGAACTCTTGAATAATATATCGAGTTTTCACCTACCCTGCACCCTTTGAGAAATGGCGGCCAAAATCAGTTCTTGTACAATATATCTCTTCGCTAGCCTAGACATTCAATTGTCATAATGAATATTATAGGGGGGACAATTATCCATATTTACTCCTTTACCCATTTTCTTGCCAGGTTATTAAATATGGAGTTAACCAAATAATAAAGTCATAGTACACTCGGAAAAGATATTGTGCAAAAACTAATTTTGAACGCCATTTTTTAAAGATACCGGCACATGGTGGTGCGTTGGAGTAAAAAGTTATTATACTACATAGGAGCCTAAACTTTTTAACGCTGATAAAAACAATACACGACTTTTTGCAAAGTAACCCTATTTCTTCGGCATTTTTACTGTCCAATATATTTTTTTGACTTGCTATTTTAAATGAATAAATAAGTGGTATAAAGTCAATATAGGTGACGATTTAGAAATCTTTTTGATTTTTTTTAAATAAAACCCCTTTAATACACATTGTAGAATTCAATTTTTATTTAAAACTTTCGTAAAAATTTCTATGCTAAAAGCAAAATACCTGTCCTATCCTGTTTTTACTGAAGTTAAATATAACTTGAGTTTTGTGATGTGTGGGAGTGTTTCGATTGTATTTTATCATTCATTGAAAAAAGTGTAGATTAGGATACAGATTCGTTAGTTGCTTAGCTGCCAATATTTTTGTTTCGGGTTCAAAATTATTTACGCTTTGTTATATCTTATTACTAAATTTTATTTACCTTTTAATATTTATCTAACAAAGGTACTCAGAGCGAGCATAGCCCTCAGACACGTCCCTCATGCCTGGAGCAGCGCAAGAGTCACGTTCATTTCAAAGGCAGGCAGGAACGGCCACATCTTTGTCAAAGACTACAGACCCATTAGCCTCACCTCCTTTCTCCTGAAATCACTGGAGAGACTAGTTGACGGCTACTTGAAAACCAACCACCTAGATCTTCAACCGCTTGCTGATGCTCAGTATGCCTATAGGGAGGGCAGATCTACGGACACTGCCCTACATCACCTGGTGAGTACAATAGAGACACAGTTAGCGGCGAAAGGTTACGCTCTGGGAGTATTCCTCGACATCGAAGGAGCATTTGACACCACTTCATATGCAACTATTAAAAACGCTATGCACAGACGAGGAATACCAGAGACCATCATTGACTGGACATTGAGTATGCTATAAAATAGGAATCTGACCGTCTATCAAGGCGACACCTCCATCACGGGAATCCCTGCCAAGGGCTGTCCACAGGGTGGAGTCATCTCCCCCCTCTTGTGGAGCATCGTTGTAGACGAACTACTAACAGATCTACAAAACCTAGGCTTCTCTGTCTACGGCTACGCTGATGACGTGGCCATAGTAGTCAGAGAAAACTTCCTATCAATACTTTAAGAAGCTCATGGACAAAGCACTTAAGACCACCCAAGACTGGCGCCAGGCCAGAGGTCTATCCGCTAATCCAAGCAAGACTAAGGCCATGATTTTCACCAGAAAATACAAACCCGAACCCATTGAGTGTCTCAAGCTCTGGGATAAGGAGATAGAATACGCTACAGCAGTCAAATACCTTGGAGTCTATCTAGACCCAAAGCTCAATTGGAAGCACCACCTCGAGCGCAAGAGAACAACCTTCTATGTCTCTTTGTGGACGTGCAAAAGAGTCATGGGAAAAACCTGGGGGTTCAAACCCAGGGTCGCCTTATGGCTCTACAGGGCAGTACTGCTGCCTAGACTAACCTATGCTGCAATAGTCTGGTGGTCCAGGGTGCTGCAACTGGCGTCATGAAGACCACCCCAACAGCGGGATTAGAGGTGGCACTCTGCTGACCGCCTCTGGACAAGCTCATCATCCACTCCGCCAGACTTACAGCATACAGGCTGAAGTGTTTGGGCGAGTGGAAGCGAGGAGGGCACAATCATCCTGAGCTAAACCTCCTCCACAAAAGCCCATTCACTCTGACCCAGGATCGACTACGGAAAAAAAAATCGGTAGAGAAATCCTATAAAATCCTAATCCCCACCAGGGAAGAATGGAAAAATCCGCAGTGGCTTCAAAGCCACAACGCAGACGCCTGGTTCACCGACGGCTCAGGAACAAATGGACGTTTTGGGGCAGGCGTGTACGGACCCAAAACCAACCACAGAATCAGCATCCCCCTTGGACAACACAATCAATCATCAATCAGCAGAATCAACATTCCCCTCGATTCTACCAACACTCTCTAAATTACTTGAGCGAATTGTCTTCTCACAGCTGAACGATTTCCTCGAACAACATAGCACATTTAACCCTCTGCAGTCGGATTTCCGCTCTAGCCACAGTACCACAACCGCTCTCACTAAAATTACTGAGGACTTCCGTGTTGCTATGGATTGCCGTCAGCTGACGGTCTTAATCCTCCTCGACTTCAGCAGTGCCTTCAACTCGGTAGATTTTGACCTTCTCTTAGCCTGCTTGCACAGTTTAAACCTATCTCCTTCAGTCATTGCTTGGTTTCATTCCTACTTACACGGACGCCAACAACGGGTATCGGTCAAAAACTTGCTCTCGAGTTGGTTGAAAATTATCGCCGGTATGCCCCAAGGTGGAATTTTATCACCTCTCCTATTCTGCTTGTTTACTATCTCCATCACTGAAAATTTGTCATGTAAATACCACCTATATGCTAACGACCTTCAGCTCTATGCTAGTTTCGCCCCCATGGATGCGGCTAGTGCTATATCCGCATTAAACTCCGATTTAAACTCGATAGCGGTATGGTTTCGTAACCATGGCCTGCTTCTTAATCCGCCAAAAACCCAAGCAATCGTCATCGGAAGTCGCTCACTCATTGCCAAGTATGAAAATAATCTCCCCCCTATCAATATCGACAACGTCGTTGTCCCTTACAGCAGTTCTGTGAAAGACCTTGGCCTGCTTATTGATGAAAACTTATCTTGGCATCCTCAAGTAAGTGAGGTCAGTCGTAAAGTCTTTGCAAGTCTCCATTCTTTTAAACGGGTTCAGAATCTCTTACCTCTTTGTATTAAACGCCAAATGGCACAATCTTTTCTTTTACCGCTAATTAATTACGCTGATGTGGCCTACCTAGATGCGAATGAAGAACTACTCGATAAGCTAGATAGGATTCAAAACGCGTGTATACGCTTTGTTTATTCCCTGAAGAAGTTTGATCACATATCAAACTTTCGCAGGCAAATAGAGTGGCTACCCATTAGACGATGTCGGGAATTTACATACTCGCCCTACTCTTCCGCGTACTACAGTCAAACTGTCCTACTTATTTGTATAATCTCTTCTCTCCGCTATCATCCCATGGTCTCCCATTGCGCTCTCAGGAAAATCTATTACTGGCTATACCTCAGCATTCATCAACTTTCATGTCTAGGTCTTTCGCAGTGCAAGCGGCCCGTCTCTGGAATTCCGTGCCTCTACCGATAAAACAACTTGAAAACCTGAGCGGGTTTAAAAATTCTTTAAAGAGACATTTACTCAACTTATGAATTCCCCCCTCCACTCCCGTCTCCTTTGCTTGTCCTTAAATTTCACTCCTCCCTTCAATATCGAGTTGGCATACGTTACTAAACACTGAATTATATTTTATACTATGATGACTTTTTTGTAAGTGTATTTATTTATTACTTGTAAATTAATTTGCCCACATAAACCTTCAGTCACAATAACCCTGGTGGTATGGTCGGTAGATATTGCCACTTGGCAATAGGCCCACCACATTGTATTCTTTTGTGTGTGCAATAAAGCTTTTCAAACAAACAATACGCTACGGTTTTCCAAGCCGAGGTACTTGCCATATTGGAATGCATAAATCTACAAAGTCGACTTGAGGTAAAAAACAGACAAATCCTCATCTGCTCTGACAGCAGAGCAGCACTGGACACTCTGGCTAAAGCCACCACAGAATCTTTTGTGGTCTGGGACTGCATGCAGGAGCTCAACAAATTGGGAAAATCCAACAAGGTCACCCTAATGTGGATACCGGGTCACCAAGGCATACCCGGAAACGAAGAGGCCGACAGACTGGCAAAACTGGGCACACTGGATTGCCCAGTGGAGCCAGCTGTAGGGGTCCCCTTCGCTACAGGTAAGAAAATCATCAGGGACTGCTTGGAGCAGGAACATAGGGCTTCCTGGAAACAGAGTCAGGGATGTCGCCAGACAAAAGCCATGATGGAGCAACCACTACAGAAGAAAACCAAGGCCCTACTTGACATGAGCAAGAAGAACCTAAGAACCAATATCGGTCTCCTCACCGGACACACGACCCTTAGAGCTCATCTATTCAACCTTGGTTTGACTGAGAGCAAGGATTGCCGAATATGTGGCGAGGAACCTGAAGACAGCATACACATTGTTGGTCGCTGTCCAGGGCTCGCCGCCAAAAGACACAGTTTACTGGGACGAGCCTTTCTCGAGCCCAGCAATCTGCCCAACTTAAAGGTCAGTGACCTACTTGGACTGGTAAGAAGTACCGGGCTACTAGCTGACCACTGACCTAATCACACAGTGGGTAGTTACAAAAGACCTTACAGATCTAGGTGACATCAAGGGCTGGAAACAAGCCCCCCACTCCATCTACTACTACTACTACTACTTAATATTTGTTAGTTTGTTAAGGTTAAATCTTTTAAGCTGAATTAGAACCCTTTCCCCTTATCATATGACGTTAAAATTTCACAAGTTGGTTCATTTTCGATGACAATACTTTTTTATGGTGAGCATGACTTGATTCTACACCTAGGATCGGCTCTTGACTAGGTTACTCTTCCACGGTCAAAATCACATTCACATAATTTTTTATACGCATTATATTATGATAACCCATTTTAAGTTTGACCATGGCATGGCTGCTGCACCCAGGGTTGGCTTTCGATGAGGGGACTCACCAGCGGTCAACAGCACAGAAATGAAATTCAATTATGGTAGCCCGGTCTAAGCTTCGCCGCGACAGGGCTGCTGCACCCAGGGTTGCCTTCCAAAGAGGGGAATCTTCAACCGTCAACAGCAGAAACACGAAATCTTGTATATCATTTTATTATGATAGCCCGTTCTAAGTTCTACTATGATGTAGCTGCTGCATTCAGGGTTGGCTCAGCACAGAGCATTTTAATAAAAGCTTGCTTTAGAAAAAAATGTGTTTTTATTAATAACTTATTCAAATTCCGTATATCCTATGAAATGTTCGCGTTCGCATTTTGAACGTCGCCTGATAATTTTCAGTCCCAATTTTCTAACTGTATAGTGTTTGGAATATGGGCAGACAGTGTACTGCGGGCAGTGGTATGGGGGCTATGGAGCCTGAATGACCGGCGTGAGAGGAGTTGAGTTAGCCGGACCGGTAAAAGCCGTGGCTGTTTCGCGAATGTTCCAGATTACTCGCGAACGATCGACGCGATTAATGACCCACGGCTTCAGGCACCTCCTTTCCTAACGATGAATGGATACAGAGAGTACCCATCTTCGTGTACACGAAGCAAACTCACTTAAATACAAAGCAATCGACATTACCCGATACGCAATTACTTTAATAATTGATTGGTGGGTAAACTACAACATAGCTGGACAACTGACAAGACCCAAAAAACATAGTTTTCAGGAGATTGCAGTGTTTAACCAGGGGATTGCAGTGATTAAACCATGTATAGGCCTTTAGGCCGTCGAAATCTGGGGGCCTCCTTTGAACTTTTCGGGCCCCCCTTTGGAGTGGCAAACATTCTGAAGACGATATAGTGTAGAATAGCAAAGTATATAAACAAAACACCTTCGCACCGTCAAAAAGGCCCTTTAAACATTCCTGACAATGCTAATGTCACGTAGCAAAGACAGTCGATAATTTAACAGTCCAACAGTTGATAATTTAGTACAATTATAAATTTAGTGGAACAGTACTGTTTAGACAGTATTGTTTCCCGACTCCCCCAGCTGTCGGTAAGAATGTACAATCGATTGGCTGACGCCGCACGATGAGCAAACCGTACAGGAGCGCCCGAAGGTTGACTCCTAAGGGAAACTGGCCCGAAGGCCACAGTCCTACCCTAGCTCGCACTTCTGCGTAAAGACCACCAGATGGGTGTTGACCCGTGAGTTTGACTGACCCTGAGCTAATCGGTCTTCGTGGCCAAACTGCAACAGGGTCCATTGACTCCAGGGATATACAGGCAGACAGACATACTGTTTTTATTGGCCTTGCTTGATAGCTTTTTACATTTATTTCTAGTTTTAATATATTTATTTTATTTTATTTTATTTTATTAATTTTAGGAATCTTACAGCTAGGTATACGGTTATTACAA
Organism: Micropterix aruncella; assembly: GCA_944548615.1. Taxonomy (NCBI): domain Eukaryota; kingdom Metazoa; phylum Arthropoda; class Insecta; order Lepidoptera; family Micropterigidae; genus Micropterix; species Micropterix aruncella. Next base: position 24,351,030 of record OX155952.1, on the reverse strand, counting down.
ATTAATATGTATATAAGGCCAATTACAAGGTTCCACAAGTAAAAATGTATGAATAGATATATAAAAGGGGGAGAAAAAAAAGAAAAACAAGTAGACTAAGAAAAAACTAAACAAAATAGAACAAAGGATTAGCCAAAGAAGGCGTCAGCCAGTAACTTCTTGAGCTGCTGGACTGACATATTCAATAAGTCAATGTCATATTGGGTAGCTACATTGTACATATTACACATATGTACACTTAACTACCCGTTTTAAATAAACTATTAATGAAGCAAACATTGTAGAGCAGAACAATATTACATAATTCAAGCAACAACACAATTGCTTGTCTGGTCATGCAGTCTCGAGAGTTTCTAGATAAAATGCATGATATTCGCGCACATGGGATGAAAACTGAAATTTAAATATTGATGCGCGAGCTTCCGGTTGAGAGGCTGTTGAGTGATGTATATGCCGCAGTTGTAAATGTAAGGCGAGAACGTGAGCGCAGAAAGATTACAGCATCACGCCTCATCTCCCTAGTGAGGTCTGCGGAGGGGAGAGGGAAATTGGTAAAGGGAGTGGGGGAGGAAGTCACGCTGATTGATGTGCGCCCTTCTTTTCGGGAAACATGCGAAATATTTAAATGGTGTGTATTGCTTGTCAAGCTCGCTCGTTGCTTCGAGTGTATTATTCATGTAATGTGAGAGGAATAATAAGATTACTCCAAAATAGGGGGCGGCCGTGAATAAGATAAAGAAACATGTCAAGAAACTCAATTTTTGTATGAAAATCAGCGAAGGACAACAAATTCAAATTCAAAATTATTTATTAAATCTATAAATGTACACATATATTAGTTGCAAAGCCATCCTAACTAGGCCTTGCCTGTACTAAGGTATGTTTAATATCAAACAATGCAGAGTGGTTTACGTAGCTTGCTGTATTTTTATTTATATACATACCATGTAATAAATAATATTATTATATTCAATAAAAAATATATATTTATACAAATGGTAGTGCGTAATAATATGAAATTTTAGTATATATATCTATATACACATACATACATAAATACCAAACTTACTAAAGAAAAACATTGATATCCTATTAAGCAACATAAATAATGACTTACCCAGGCGAGCTAATTAAAATAATTTCAATATTATAATATAATATAAATACTATGACGGAGAAATGAAAAACTATATTAGTACAAATTAGCATAAATATGTAAAAGCATTAGCATAACTATAACAAGTAAAAATTCTATTAGGCTAAATTAGAATTAACATAACTATGTGGTTGGGTAAAACTTTTTTTTTTGGCTGTAAATATTTTGTTTGCCTACTTTAATAATTATTCAATATGCCCTATATGTAATGGGCCCGATTGCGTTTATTCGTGAACTAAAATAGGAACTTATTTCGATCGAAAGAGAGAGAGCAATACGGTAGAATGGAATATGAAATGAACTGTCGTCGATTTTCCCGCACCAAAACTACCTGTCGAACTTATAGACGTCCGAACAAGTTTGAACACATTTCGTGCGGTGTTATATTTACCTGCTATAGCTTGCGGTGGGTAGTTTTAATTCGGAAAAGTGACAACGATTCATTTCACATTCCTCTCTGATGTACTGCTCTGTCTCGCTCACACGAACTAATTTCGGATTTTAGCTCAAGAGAAACGCAATCGCAAACGCAAGAGAGCCCATTATTGTTTAATGAAAAATTATTTTGGCCTTTTTTCGTTTGTACAAAATCCTTCGATTATTTCACTTACCTATTTAAATTATGATCTGTTTTATTAATATAATTTGGATTTTTCTACCTGCCATATTATAGTAATGTTTTTTTTATGGATTTTAAATATAATGAAAGATTTAGCATCGTTTTATGTCCGCACTCAGTCTGTTGTAAATGTATGGCCCAATGCTCTGATTTCATCATTACATGACTCAACGCATTAAGAGAGTCCCCGTCTCTTGTTGGGTTACTGGGACCCTTTTGTTTTTGGTAATTCTTCTTGGTTATTAAATACATTGGCATTAAATTGGCAATAAATTGGCAGAATTCCCAATGAGTGAGGCAGAATTCCCAAGGATTAAGGGCCACATAGTGAAAAGCCTGTTTCTGGAGAACGAACGCGGTTTGGATATCTGCCGCACTAACCCACACTTCATGAAGCCACACTTATGAAGAGGGAGTGGACTTATGTATAAAACCGATGCAATAGAGTTTCAGGAGTGCAAAACATGTCGCCAAAGTGCAAACCATGCGCTACCAAGCTTGTCACGCATCTTGCAAATATGAAGATCCCAGCGTAACGCGGAATCAATAATGCTAGAAACCAGGGAAATTGGTTGACTATCGTTGGTTAAATTCAAGCCATGTTAATCTGGGCTAAGTATGACTTAAAATCATCATAGTCAAAAGTCATACTGAAGTTGAAGATAGCTCCATATACATATTGATCCAGAATATTTATATACACTCCGACAAAACAGAAATATTGGATAAACAGCCATCTGGCATACATAAAGTTCATCGACTGACTATGGTAGATGCGGCCTATAAACAAATCCAAGTTATCAAATAATTCTATAATTACGAAAAATTTCTAATAATGAGAGACAGAGAGCGAGAGATAATCCTACATGTTGCTTCGCCTTAACCAGCAATATATCTTCATCTCGACCCCAGTTCGAAGTAGCTGCAATTTTTAACTTATTTCCGAGCGGCTTCCACAACGTTCACCGTACATTAAACTCTCATCCATCATTTGAGGTGAATGGGCGCTTGTTCGGACATTCGCTTAAATACATATCTATTGCACACAATGCTCGTGTTAACTTCTATATACGTAATATAACCTAGTTCTTAATTCAGGAATTTATTTGCTAATATCAAACACGCAGCAATGACCTTTCATCCCATTCGATTACTTGACAAGTTTTGGCATGGTCGCCAAGTTAATCAAGTCAAAAATGGAGTATTCTATCATTGATTATAAATACGCGATATAAACTTATGACGTAGATAAAAAACAAAAGAATATCATTGGTGGTTGTTTTATGGACAACTTGTGGCATTAATATCTATTTCATTCTAGGACTTCGGGCGCTAAGATGACGTAGCTGGGAGAGAGGTATATACAGACTCACCAAAACAACATATCATATATTCAAAATAAAAGCTATAATTACAAATATCTCTAACATAAATATATCGATAATAGGCTCGATTGCGTTTCTTCGTGAACTAAAATCGGAAACAAGTCCTTGTGAACGAGACAGGGCAATACGCTAGAGCGGAGTGTGAGATGACCGGTTGTCACTTTTTCGCATTAAAACTACCCGCCAAGGTCAAATCTTACACCGCACGAAATATGCTCGAATTTATTTGGACGAGCATAAGTTCGGCAGGTAGTATTTATCGACGATCGTTCGTTTCATATTCCGCTCTAACGTATTGCTCTGTCTCGTTCGCTTGGACTAATTTTAGTTTTAGTTCATAAAGAAACGTAATCGGGCCCAATGTATGTAATTTATATGCTATAACGAAATAATAAGACCATTATTTTAAATAACTAAACACTGCCTCTATTTCTATGTGAGTAAGTTGATGACCAATTAAAAGCGTTAAAATTATTTTAGATTTCATTAGTTTTTAAGGAAAATTTTGTAAATAATTAATTGAATTTTGTACACTGATTACTATAATTGTACACTCTGATAGGGTTTGAATTAATTTAAAACATTCGTCGACTTATTTTCGTGGTTACGTAGGTTATATTTGTAGATGATTTTTATTTTTTTACCGCGTCAGGGCCGGGTCGCACGATGCGGTGCGGCTGCGGCGCGGCGCCTGAGCGGTGCCGCTGCGGCGTCCTACATACAAATATTCATGGTATGTCACACGGTGCGTTCCGGCGCCACACCGCACACAAACCGGTAATGGTACATGCTTGGCTGTTTCATTTGTTTTCACGTATTTATGTTATTTTTTAATCGAAGTGTTTAAAATGAACGTATCCTGGGTTATTAAAGAACGACTTTTTATCGGGACCCTGTTCAGGTTGAATGGTGGAGAATATTATCCCAGCATAATGATAAATTCACACTTGACATTTATAGTTGAAACAAAATTAGCTTCAAATCGACAGTACGAACCGCCCTTGAAGCAGCAGCGACAACTGCCAGTAATTACTGATTTGTAATATGTATGTATAAATATAATATAACTTATATATGTATTCCCAGGGAGCCAACGGGCCCATGATGAGGTGGCCACGATGACCCATGTGTTCAGGGTCGGTCACACTCACGGGCCTCTAACACCCATCCGACGGCCTCCACGCACGGGGTGCGAACCTGGGTAGGACACTGGGTCAACCAGTCTCCCCTGGGAATCAAACCTCTGGCGCTCCTGGACGGTCTGCGCACCGAGCGGCGCAAGCCAATCGATTGTGCTCTCCGACTAACAGTCGGGGGAGTCTGGGAACTGTATTGTTTCCTATAGAGCGGGGGTGGTTGCTTACCTTACGGCGACTGCTCTTGAATTGACCATTGGCCATCCGATCCCCATTCAGAGCCGGGCAAAGGACGCCTTGGTCCGCGATAGATTCGGTGTACTCCGTTTCACCGCTTCGTAAGGGAGAGGACCGCGCAAGCGACCTCGAACTCGGAACTAATCGAGAGACCGAAGAAATCTGGTCACAATTGGAAGTGAGGGCGCGAGTATCTCGAGCCCGCCGGGTTTATTCCTGGCTAACTCGCGGTAAGGCGTTGGACTCTCGCGGGTTGTGGCGTAGCTAGACGTTGGATTGTTATTGTCCAAAGTCTTCTACGCTCACTGCAGGGCGATAGAACGACTAATCGTTAAAACATCCTGTGGTGACGGGCTCGCCCGTTGTAGTCGACACCGCAAGATATGTATTCCCATTTCCTTTTTTTGAATTTATGTTGTATAAGTATGATTTATATGTTTGCGGTTAACTCTACAACTTTTGCGGTCATTTGACATTTTTTGGTTGGTGGGGATGAGTCCTTAACGCGTGGACTTGGACGATGAGTTCTCCCGGCAAAGTTACATTTTCGGCACAGGTTACATTGGCCATTCACAAATGCATTGGGAGGACTGTCGTTTATTTCCGCGCGGGATAAATCCGTTTTCTCTCAACTAATAAATATTTACGGATGTATTGTATTTTTTGTTTCATAATTTAGTTTGTAAATTTTTTTTCAAATAATAATAATTTCGAATGGCGTAAGTTATAATCGGCATAAGAACATGTCTTTTTAAGAATTATGTATCTAATTATAAGTTCATGCTGTTACTTATCTAAATAAATAAAATAAATTAAAAAATAAATATTCATTTTAGAACATTTTTGCTTGTTTACAGAACGTAATTTTCGACAGTCATCATTTCATATTGAAACTTAGTTTAGACCTTCATATTTCGTAGATAACTAAAAGTTGTGGTATTCTCAATATTTCAGTAAATGTACCCTACTGATTGGTATTTTCGGTTTCGACATTTGCATGGTGCTGACCCTTAAATATTTTTTTGCCAAACAAGTATTTCTAGTTATTTATCCCTGTTTACACTTCCTATTAATGCTATGATAATAGAGAAATCTTATATTATTCAGAGCAATTTCCTATCTTATTCAAATGCACGGCTATTGTTTCTCCACGCAGACAACTTGTAAAACCTTTAAGTAGCGGGATGTTCCGTACCGTTGCCGGCCTTTCGTGTAATGGGGAGAAATAGTAACAGGATTCTAATTTTCTTCCTGCGGGGTCGAGCTCGCGCGGAAAGGGTTTGTGTAAAGTTTATTCACTTGAAGAAGGGGATGGATAAATTCGGCTGGGGTTCTATTGAAGCGTGTATCTTAGGGTAACGGTAGTATTCGTAAACATTTATTATTGAAGTTTATTCATATTGAAAATTTACATCAGTACAATAATATAACAAAAATCGGTTACGTCACCCAAACATTTTCCCGGCAAGCAGACAATCCCCCTCCCCCCGCGCGCCACTCCCTCAACACCCCCCCCCCCCCCGCCCCCCCCATTCCGCAAATATCACTCTCCCTCGTGCACCTCGGAAACTCCTTCCTCTAACCCCCCCTGTGTCAAGAGACTATGATAGCAAAAGTAGCATATTTTAGTATTTTGTAGTATTTCCGTGGTATTAAAATGGTATTTTACCAAAACTGATGTAGCATTTTCTTTAATACCTCGGTATTTAAATTAAAGAGATATACGAGCCAAGAGATATTTTGGTCCAACAAGTGCATCTGTGTACCGAACTTCAAATCTCTAACTGCATTATTTCGATATTGGAGTATGACTTCGTCTGGATGAAGTATGACTTCGTATGAAATTCGTCTGGATGAAGAACGGCAGGTTATATCTTCGGCAGAGCAAAGAAAGCAAGATATTCGCAATAAATAATGAACAACAACTTCAGGAATTAAAATCTGTTTGACGGTTAGCCGCCTGTTCTGACCAAACATATTTAAAAATTAGACTAAAACTTTTGCTAAAACTCACTTCCACTTCTAGTCTGTCTTCCTATAATTACTATATGTGCTTCTGTTTAGATTATATTATTTTATATTATATTATGTGCTTCCAATACTTATTTATTTTATTTATATTATGTTCGATATTTATATTAATTACGATTAAAAAAAACTTTTTTTCAGTAAGAAATCATACATATATTGTTAATTATTATATTTTACATTCTTCGCGAAATATAATAAATGTTTTTATTATTTTAACGCTATTCTATAAATATGCAGTTCACCACTTAGATTTTTATGTATATTTACTCCAAGGCTGTTGCCAATATTGGATATCAAGCCCACAAAATATATTTTCTGGCATGGGGAGGGTCCACAAATCAACTGCAGTTACTATGCGTAAATTCTTCCATCGTGATTAAAGACTTGAATGGTGAAATTGGCGACTATACTCACATAGATACCATTGAAATAAGCAGTAGCGAAGATATTAAATCAATCGCCAACCTACCATCTTTGAAGGTTTTCTGTGTTAACATTAGGAGCTATTCAAAAAACATCGATGCCTTATTAGTACTGCTTGAAGATCTGAAAATAAATTTTGACCTTATTATTTTAACTGAATGCTGGAACAAAAATATAAGCCAGCTTATTTACCTTGATGGTTATTTAGTAAAAGTAACTGAATTATCAATGCGCCAGAACGATGGTGTCATTGTTTATTACAAATCAAACCTTAATGTTACCATAATATCGGAACTACTCGTCACTGAATCAAACTGCTTGCAAATTTTAATAGACGATAACTTATGTATCTTTGCAGTTTATAGATCTCCATCTTACAATAATATAAGCCCGTTCCTTGCATCGATTAGCTCAAAAATAAAGTCGATGGGTATTTCGTTTTCAGATGTTGCCCTTGTTGGAGATGTAAATATTAATATAATAAACCGAATGCATCCGCAAGCAGACGAATATCTAAACTTAATGGCTGAGCTTGGACTTCAAGTTGGAATAAACAAACCAACTCGAGTGGAAAATGGATCGTGTTCCTGCATTGACCATGCGATGATAAAATCTAAAAAGAAATGTATGTCGTTTGTTTATCAAAGTAAATTCACTGACCATTTTCCAATTACGCTGATAATTCCAAGCGAAAATAAAAGAAATAATCATCACAAAACATTTACAAGGACAACACTAGAATTTGATAAACTCACTGACCTACTAGACTCTGAACTCTGGGAACATACTTTTATAGAGACAAACGTAGATATTGCTTTCGAAAAATTCATATCCATATTAAAAAGGCATATTGATCAGTCCACAGTTACTAATACAGGCACTATTAGATACAGGAGTAGAAAAATAAAACCTTGGATTACCAGAGGTCTTGTAAATAGTATACACAAACGGGACAAGATTCACAAACAGCTGGTTAGAGATCCGGACAACTACGAACTATATATCTATTACAAAAAATACAGGAACCTTTGCAATAAACTAATTAAAACCGAGAAAGAGTTATACCTACTATAAAAATAAATTACGCAGTTTCCATTAGAGAAATAACAAGCACAGAAAAACAGCCGGTAGATATAAACAAAATGAAAATAAACGGGACTATTCTAAACACCACTACAGATTCAAATGAAATAAGGGAACACTTAAATAATTTCTTTGGAAGCGTTGGTAGTAATCTAGCTCATGCTCACCTGCAGAACCTAAAATTGAGCGAGAGTCAACTAGTAAACTTGGCAAATAGCCCACAAGCGGATGCTCTTATCATTAATTATGCCATGTCTGCAACAAACTAATGAATCAGAAATACTTCAAATAATAAACCAATCGAAATGTAGTAAATCGGCAGGCCAGGATGGTATTTCTTCTTTTGTATTAAAACAAATAAAATCATACATAGTTTCTCCCTTAGTCCATATAATTAACCTGAGCCTAAAAATGGGAGTATTTCCTAAATGTTTGAAAACAAGTATTATAACACCTATCTTTAAAGGTGGTGATTCTTTGGCCGCAGAAAATTATAGACCCATATCACTCTTGAGTACGGTGAGTAAAATTCTAGAACATGTGGTCAAACGGCGTCTTAACAGTTTTTTAGACAAATACAATATGTTGGCACATAACCAGTTTGGCTTTCGGAAGGGGCTCGGTACAGGAGATGCGTTAATTGAACTCACTGAACATGTCAAAGAATCTTTAGATAAAGGAGAGAAATGTGCGGCAGTCTTCCTCGACCTTGCGAAGGCTTTCGATACTGTCTCGCACCCCTTGCTGATGACTAAACTGAAACGGATCGGACTCGGAGAAAATGCGCTAGAGTGGTTTAAATCGTATCTATCAGAAAGACTGCAGATGACTAGACTCCGCGAAGAATATAGTTCTACACAGCATATAACGTATGGTGTCCCACATGGCAGCGTGTTGGGTCCAATTCTCTTTTTGGTGTATCTGAATGATTTCTGCAAACTCCCGGCAATAGGAAAGGTCATCAGTTTTGCCGACGACACCGTTTTATTGATCAAGTCTTCGACTTGGGCAGATCTGTTTACCGATACTGAATTAGTACTGAGAAACGCGAAGAGATGGTTGGATAGAAACTTATTGACCTTAAATATAAGTAAAACGAATTTTATGACCTTTAGCAAGACAAACACTGACCAACCAACTTCAACTATTAAGCTTCACTCGTGCATCAGAACGCAAGATTGCCAGTGTATGAATGTCGACAGGGTGTCCTCCATTAAGTACTTGGGCGTGATGTTAGACAACAGACTGCGCTGGGAGGATCATTTAACGAAGGTTGCGGCAAGACTGAGAAAACTTGTGTATTACTTTAGGAGTTTGCGGAACATCTTTGATTTCAATACGCTAAGAAGTGTCTACTTTGCTGTCTGCGAGTCGGTTATTCGATATGGCATTATAACTTGGGGCTGTGCGGCAAAAACGCTTCTGGCCACCCTTTACAAAGCGCAAAAGGCTATACTGAGGGTGATCAATAAAAAACCCCAAACATATTCTTCCGATGACCTTTTCCGAGAGTATAGAGTGTTGAGTGTGAGAAAAATGTTTGTGCTGGTAACTCTCACTAAATTCCAGAGTGAGTTAGGAGAACAGAAAAAAATCGAAGACTATCGCGGTTGTTTGACATTATAAATAGGATAGAAAACGAATTTACCGCGTGAAATTTGTAGGACCCGACGTTTCGGTGACGTTGCAGCCGCCGTTGTCTAGGGTAGACCAGTCTACCCTAGACAACGGCGGCTGCAACGTCACCGAAACGTCGGGTCCTACAAATTTCACGCGGTAAATTCGTTTTCTATCCTATTTATAACAGAAAAAAAGCCAGCAATCTCGTGTAACAAGAAGATCGACACAAACAAATTTTGCAATACCACTCAGGAGATCCGCTTTTGGCCAATCCAGTTTCTCTTATCTTGCCCCCAAATTTTATAATTGCCTACCACCTAACATTAACGACATTAAAATATCATATAAATTTAAAAATAGTTGAGTGCCTACCTCTTAAATTGTACATATGCAGATATTGAAAACATTATTAAATAATTGAATCTCTATAATCTTTATAATAAAAACATAATAGTATATGTAGTAAAATAAATTGATGATTTCTAAACGTAATTTTATTTTAATTTTTGTGAATTTATTTTGTATATTATTAATACATATTATTTAATACATATATAAATATATATTAATTTTTATCATGTATTAAAATAAAATAATATTGACAATTTTCATGACAATATTTTCTTACGAATTTTTATTAGGTAATTAAGATATTTCTGTTACATTAAGTATGATTTTGATTATTTATATAAATATAATATTATAGATTTCTTAGGATAACTAAAATAAATTGTCTACCTTGGAACAGGCGGCAGACTAGTTAGGTTAAGACTTTTGTATATTGAATGTACCCATAATTTTAACTCAATAAATAATTTGAAATTTGAAATAATTTGACTAGCGCGCCCTGTGGTGAACCGATTTCAACTATAATATTTTCAACTCTTGCGGCCACACGGCCCGGTGGCATAGTGGTTAGGTCGCCTGATCTTACATTGTAAGGTTCCGGGTTCGATTCCTGGCTGGTTCACCATTTTCCTTTGGGATAAAATTAACGGAATGGCATTTTAATTATGTCGATCGAATGCAATAAATAGCAAGACGCACACTTTTTCACACATGCAACACACATACAATATAACACATAACACATAACACTTTATAGTAGGGTTGTAAGAGATTTTCGTATGACAATAAACCCACCCTTTGTGACATTTTACAATAAAGTGTAGAAACAAACAAACAAACACACAAACCCACAAGATGCCTGCATGCTAAATTTCAGCTCAATCGACTGAAGTGTTTCAGCATTATCGTGGAGGAATACACACACACACACACATACACACAGACTCACATGCAGACTTCAGTCTGGAAATGGTGGTAATCGTCTCAGGGAGTGTCAAAATAAATATTTCTGGCTTCATCTCGATTTTTTTACTGCGCTCACAATTCCCTAGTACCGAGAAAGTAAAAAGGTTGTTTTAGATGAAATACGCAATGTGTATGCTAAACCTATACATTCATATATTTTAATATACATATACATATATTCAGACATAACAAGTACCACGAAAACAAGTGCACAAATAATGGTATTTGCGAGGATATAAAGAACTATGTATCCTACTTTGGCAAAAACGATTACCTTATCATGTTGGGCGGTCTTCATTATGGATACGTGAAGAAATTAAAGAGGATAAAAATAAAAATACTAATGATAACGGCTTATAATAGATTGATATTTTCCTGTAGAAATAAGGTAGAAAGAATAATGTAAGAAAAAACTGCAGCCAAAATTATTTGGTTGAAATTTAAACATTTTACATTTTCAATGAACCAATCATATGATGCAACTTACCAAACATATTAAACAGGAGCAAAGGAAACAGAAGCATAATAAATAAGCGTAATAATATAAAAGCATATCTAATTTCCAAATAAAAAAACTGATCCAAAACCCATTACGTAAATTGACCTACGTAAGTAGTTTCCTACCCCAATTAAATTAATTATAATTACTATACGAAGGGTTTGAAAATTTCATTTCATTCGGAGAAAAGTTGTACCCCGAACCCTACGAGGGTCTTACACGAAATCTTGTTAATGTAACACCCTCTCAAAGTAATAGACCCGCGCGACCGTTCAAAGTTAAAGCAATTCCTGAATGAAACTTTTCATTTAAATTTAATTATCCCGGTTGTAGTTGTACGTAGGTCCCGCGCCAGTACAAGCTGTAAAGCAAAGTTGATAAAACCTCAAAAGGGGTAGGAGAAAGGGCTGTAAAGGCAGTCGACAAGAGAAAGTTGGGATAAGAAAAATCTCCTAAGAGAATCTTCGCAGTATGAACGCCGATAACAAACTTTACAAAGTAATGCGCAGGACGCACTACGCTGCTATTTTCATAATGAATTTAATAATAAATTAAATAATTGTATTGTTAAAAATAAACGAAATGTAATTGTATATGAATGGACTATCCAAATAGAAATTATTGTAGTACCCCGAATATAAACACGAAACAACAATATCCGATTATTTCAGATTATTCTCAAATGAAGCTACAAGTAAGATGCAAAATGATAGCTAATCGAATATTATTTTTTTTTTTTAATAAGCAGCATTCTTAAGTGCATAAGTTATCATAAGCAGCTCGGTGTCACACAACCTTCGTTAAATGGCGCAAATGATGGAAAAAATCAAATGGCGGGTAGGTTCCTAGTAATTTATTTAAAAAAGAAAAGGGATAATATTGGTAATTGAGCTCTGTAATATTTTTCAATATCATTGCAGTGTTTGGCAATAATTTCCAATAGACTAATTAGGCACATGTACTTAGTTTCATCTTATTTAACATGTATAAACATTTATGATATTCCCCAAATTAAAATATGTTTTTAGATTGAATCATAAATTTGAGAAACCTTTGTTCAGTATTCCGGAAATTACAATTTTGATAAAATTTTACGTTTTGGTATTTATGGATAAAGAGTTATTTTATATAAGCCCCTTATAATAAAGAAACCCATGAATGTAAGCTTTGTGTGCTTTTTTCTTTGTTTGTTTTAATAGTTGTCAGGATTCTTTTAGAAAATAATTCTCCATATCCCAAATTCTATTGAGAAGCCCCTCAATAGAATTTGGGATAATAATATTTTTTATAATAAGGGATAATAATTTTTATAATTGTATTTATATATTTTATTAAATTATAAACATATTTTTTAGCACTGCTTTTATAATTGCATTTATATATTTTATTAAATTATAAATATTTTATACATATATTATTTATTAATTATTGAAATCGTATTTACGTATATGTGTATTTGCCATATTGTATTACCTACAATGTATTATTCGTACAAATTTAGTGTTTTGATTTGTATTAAAATGTTAGTTATTTATTATTACATATTATTCAATCTTAATTCAGTACATTCATTATATTAAAAAAAAAATTTTTTAACTTTAAGTAGGCTAATTGTTACATAAGTTGTATTGCTTATTTTAATTACTCTGACCAGCCTAGATACGGGACATTTTAGTCCTAGTTAGGTGGGCAATGAGCATTAGCTGCATTTCGGTGTTCAATTTTTCCGAGTTACTTATAACATTGATAACAATGGGGCTAAATGTACAAAAATGAAATAAATAAAGTATTAAACCTTAATATATATTTTTTATTATTCAGATAATACAGGGTGAGCCAGAAAGGCGTACGATTTTAAAAACACTCTTGCGTTTGGACCTTATGAGAGGGGCCTGCGCGGCTGGTGGGGTTGAGAAGCTCGGTTCTCGGAAATTTAGTCGCGATGGATCTCTTCACCGGAGCGCAACGTGCATTCTGCGTTAAAAATTATTATAAAAGTGGCGATTCGTGCGCTATTGTTCGGCGATTATTTCGGCGTGAGTTTAGATTACATGACTTAATCAATGTCCGAAGTAAAGTGTGATTCGTTCGTGGGTCAGAAAGTTCGAAGCTACTGGTTCGACTGTCAAACAGAAGCCTGCGGGATGCCCAAGGTCAACAAGAACGGAAGACACAATTGAACAAGTTAGAGCTTCAGTTCAACGTAATCCTGGTCTATCGACTCGCAAGGGATCAGCCGAACTTGTGGTATCCAGAACATCCGCATTTTGTTGAAAGATCTAAAATTGCACCCGTATAAAATTCACGGAATTACAGCCAAATGATCCAATTTTACGACGAGCTTTTATTGAAACAATGTTATAACGCTTTCAGAGTTTCAACAATATTCTGTTCTCCAACGAAGCCCATTTTCACTTAAATGGGCATGTCAATAACTTGCGGTGTCAACGACAACGGGCGAGCCCGTCACCACAGGACGTTTTAACGATTTTCTCGTTCTATCGCCCTGCAGTGAACGTAGAAGACTTTGGACATAACAAATCCAACATCCAGCTACGTCACAACCCGCAAGAAGCCAACGCCTTACCGCGAGATAGCCAGTGTTACCTGGCGGGCTGACCCTCGCGCCCTTGCTTCCAATTGTGACCATATTTCTCCGGTCTCTCGATTGGTTCCGAGTTCGAGGTCGCTTGCGCGGTCCTCTCCCTTACGAAGCGGTGAAACGGTGTGAACCGAATCTATCGCGGACCAAGGCGTCCTTTGCCCGACTCTGAACCGGGATCGGATGGCCAATGGTCATTTCAAGAGAAGTCGCCGTAAGGTAGACAACCACCCCCGCTCTATAGGAAACAATACAGTTCCCAGACTCCCCCGATTGTTAGTCGGAGAGCACAGTCGATTGGCTTGCGCCGCTCGGTGCGCAGACCGTCCAGGAGCGCCAGAGGTTTGATTCCCAGGGGAGACTGGTTGACCTAGTGTCCTACCCAGGCTCGCACCCCATGCGTGGAGGCCATCGGATGGGTGTTGACCCGTGAGTGTGACCGACCCTGAACACATGGGTCATCGTGGCCACCTCATCATGGGCCCATTAGCTCCCATGTCAATGTCAATAAACAGAATTGCCGTTACTGGGCTTCAGAGAACCCACGTGCTAAACATCAAAAGCCTCTGCATTCGCCGAAAGTAACCGTTTGGCGCTGCCATATCAGCGCACGGAATTATAGGACCTTATTTCTTTGGAAACAAACAACGGCAATCTGTCACTATTAATTTTGACCGATACATAGCCATGTTAAGGAATTTTTTCTTTCCGCAATTGCAACAATTTAAAGCCTATAATCGTGCGACATGGTTTCAACAAGATGGCGCGACATGCCATTCATTTAATGCCTCTTTGGCGATTGTAAACGAGATGTTTGCTGGAAAACTGATATCGCGCCGAGGTATCGAGGATATCGCGCATGGCCGCCTAGAAGTCCGGATCTAACGCCACCGGACTTTTTTATGTGGGGATACCTGAAAAGTAGCGTCTACTCCAATAACCCAGCCACGATTAACCAGTTGAAGACCAATATCCGAAAAGAAATTGCAGCTATTCCCCGCGCAATGTGCCAGCGAGTTTTTACTAATTTGAGGTTCAGATTCGAGGAATGTTCGCAGCGCGATGGTGCACACCTGGATTATGTTATTTTTAAGAAATGAATTTCCCAGATGTCTATTTTAATTGAAATAAAAAATTGTATGTGAATTGTATTTAGTTTTTTTATTATATTTTATTCAAATTCGCAAATCTTCCTGGCCCATCCTGTACAATTCATTGCCTTACTATTTGATAATATGACAGAAAATATAAATATAATTGTCATGAAAAAATAGACTTACAAAATTCACTGTATTATAAGCATATCGAAAAATAGGAAAACAGTATAATATTTTTGCATGTTAATATATCGCACGCAGTGTAATGCCGCCCGTCTGCTGCCAGTACAACATTGGTGTTAGCAGAAAATTCTGCTGGTGCGTTTATGGCACCGCGGCTGGGAAGTTTCGCTCTGTTTGCTTAATGTTTTTGTTACACCCACTAACTTTCCACGAATATTCAAATCGAGTGTGACGACGAAGCCTTTGCATTCTGCAGCCGATTTGTGGTCGATTTGGAAGGTAGGTACTGCGTTCTCGCGGTGATGCTACTAATCGACTATAAGAAGGCATACGAATCAGGTGATCATGATTAAAAGCGGCTGGACCTGAATTCTCACTGGTGGTCGGTGCTGTCTGAAGAACGGGCGTCAGCATTTCTGTAATGGATAATGGCGATGTTTTGCTGCGTGTCCGCTCACGTTGCATATTCAAGCCTTTGTCTACGCCTGATACATCTTTCGCTGAGCTATTGCGGTTTAGCGGAGTTTCACGTGAGCCGCGTTCCTTGGCCCGGCTTCCTAGATATGGTGACGTCACATTGCCGAGCATTCTGCGGTGGCTCTGTCGTATTATTACAAACCACTGCATATTAAAAATGGCTGTTTCGAGTAAATCAGATTGTTTATTCACAACTTATTTGTATAACCACCATTTTACAGGCCAATTTGTGTTTTTGCTATACAAGATAGCCGGTAGTGGTATTATCAGCCGGAAGTCTGATATTTTGAAACAGATGTTAAAAACAAACATGGCAGAATCATTTAAATACTTTTACCAAAACACACTGTATCCTAATTTAAAGTATTTAGTCATGATACGACATACTGCTGTCCATTGTTACACATAGAGAAAACGATTGTGAACGGGAACAGGATTAGGATACATTGCGTCTTTGCCTCAGCGAAGTGCTGAGGCAAAGAGCTCCATGGAGCCAGAACCCATGGAGCTCCTGTCACTTTGCTTGCGTTGAAAGAACATCAGTGTATTGCCGAAAGCAGTCCGTTGTCATGCATGTTTCTGCTCTCTGCACCTCACATGCATCTTCAGCATCAGCGGTCGTATCTCGTGAATCTCAGCATCGTCTGTAGCGAGTAGTGTAATCATAAGTATTTTAATACTGTTTTGCTATTGTACGCGGATACTGCATTTTATGACCGGCCTAAGTAGGCTAGAACCAGCGATTCGCTACTTACTTGTCTGCCTGCATAAGGTTCAATTACATAATGTAAGGTGTCTCAAAAGAAAGTTTATATTTAGTGAATCGATTACAATAAAAGTAACCATCTATCGAAAAATGTTTATTAATTATTAAAGTACATATATAATTTGGGAATTTATTTCTTAAAAATAATACCGTCCAAATGTAAACCCTCGCATTCGTGGCACTCATTTAGTCGAACAGAAAAAAATCTTTGACGGCTCGGCAGGTAACTCTGTGATGGTTGCCATTTCGTGACGAATAATTTCTTTCAAATGCGTCAAGGAAGTCGGGTTATTTGTGTAAACTTTAGATTTGAGATAACCACACAGGAAAAAGAAGTCCATAGGAGTTAAATCAGGACTGCGTGGAGGCCAATTAAGGTCTCCTCTTCTGGAGATCAATTTGCCAGGGAAAATTTCACGAACCCGTGGAAGAGACGTATTGGAGGTGTGTGACGTTGCTCCGTCCTGCTGGAACGAGGTGCTTTGGTTATAGCAAGGAAAGTATAGCAATTCAGGCACAAAGAAGTCACATAACGCTCTGAGCTCACTGTAACTGCACGTCACCTTTCATCTTTAAAAATGTACGGGCCGATAATTCCCCTTGCCGACATCGCAGCCCATACGATCACTTTAGGCGAATGAAGGGGTTTCTGATGCTTATGCTTCTGATTCGTTACACTCCAGTAGCGGCAGTTCTGCTTATTCACATGCCCATTAAGGTGAACATGAGCTTCATCCGTAAACAAGATGTTGTTAAAAGTTGAAAAGTGCTCAATTGCCTGGTTTACGAAGTCAAGCTTCTGACTTGCATCCTGGGGCTTTAATTCTTGCATTAATTGAATTTTATAGGGGTGCATCGATAAGTTTTTTTTGCAAAAGACGGTGTAATGATGACCTATGCACATTTAATCACTTGCGTGCTTACGAATTAAAAGGTTAGGATCGTCACAAACAGACTGATTACAACTAACTCTCCACGTTTTCTGCCATTCTTGATGATCTTGGTTGCACGGATTTTGGTTTTTCAAATGTTTATCCTCGGCATAGCTCCAAACAGCGTGGTTACTGGGGTCTGAAAGTGTATGCTGAAAGGCATTCAAATAAAATTTCAGCATCTCTGGCGTCCAGTCATAGAGCATTACCTTCCAGTGCATTGGAGGCGGAAATTGTTTATAATGGTTCCAAATTGTTTTCCAATCATTCTGTCAATTATCCGTAAAGAAACGGAGACAATAATAACATATATACTAAAATAGGGCACGATTTTTTAAATTTATAATAATATTTATTATATATATATATTTATATATATATATATATATATATATATATATATATATATATATATATATATATATATATATATATATATATATATATATATATATATATATATATATATATATATATATATATATATATATATATATATATATATATATATATATATATATATATATATATATATATATATATATATATATATATATATATATATATATATATATATATATATATATATATATATATATATATATATATATATATATATATATATATATATATATATATATATATATATATATATATATATATATATATATATATATATATATATATATATATATATATATATATATATATATATATATATATATATATTATATATATATATATATATATATGTGTATATATATATATATATATATATATATATATATATATATATATATATATATATATATATATATATATATATATATATAATATATATATATATATATATATATATATATATATATATATATATATATATATATATATATATATATATATATATATATATATATATATATATATATATATATATATATATATATATATATATATATATATATATATATATATATATATATAATATATATATATATATATATATATATATATATATATATATATATATATATATATATAATATATATATATATATATATATATATATATATATATATATATATATATATATATATATATATATATATATATATATATATATATATATATATATATATATATATATATATATATATATATATATATA